>JBAMBO010003181.1:0-31839 GCA_037044535.1 Lordiphosa magnipectinata | reverse complement strand
ATATCAAATATACAACAGTAGGTTAACTTTTGACTTTCATATAACACAGGTTGATAGCACGGAGGGAAATAGCCAATTTGTTTCAAAATAAAACACTGCTAATCGAGTAGTGTGACCAAGAACCACACAAGAAGTTAAAATTTGGTCACACTGGACTAACGTGGACCAAATACATATGTGCAAAATACTATGACAAACTTCTTTACATAGAAACTCGTGTGAGGAATGGTTATTCATCACAGACAGTTAGGGTATGTGGGAGAGGACACAAATTCGAAATGAATGGAAGGCCACTAAAGTAGCAGCACGACAGCCAGCTTACGCGCAGCAGATGAACGGAAGGATCTTTTAAGTTTGGAATAAAAGTTTGCTATCGCAGTCGCACCAATAAACTAAAGGTGCAATATCGCTAGCAGAATCCGAAAGAGCGAGAACGAGTAGAGGAGAAGAGTGCCGTATGGATGGATTTGGAGTCTCGAAGAGAAAACAGTTAGTGCGAATCGGAATTTAAGCGAGTGCGGATTGACGATCGTGAAAGTTAAAGTGCGGCGAAACAGAGTACCAAGAAAATCGAAATATCGAAATGCTTGGGGCTGGATCGACTGTTGTTTGTGGTGGGCTGTCTGCTGTCGAAGTGTCTTCTTTAGGTCCTTTGCGCATCATGTAGTTGTGGAGAGCGCAGTAGAATGCTGCAATTTTTTTTTGGCTTTAGGTTATCTGGTCACACTGCCTTTTACATTCTACAAAAGAAATATCTAGCTAACTTCTTGAAGGAAAATTTGAGCGCCCTCAGAACAAGGCTTAAAACTGTTTTACTTTATATGTGAAGGGGTACAAATATGCCTGGCTACTAGATTAGAAGACGAAATTTGAGCGATTTAAAACCGACTGCTCAAAGCCAAGTAGATTTAATGCGCATATGATCTAGTAGCCTGTCTTATTCTTGTCACTTCACAAATTAAGTAGTTCAAGTTTAATTCGAAGTGCAATCGTTTATACGAAAATCTCTAGAGATTTCCAGGACACCCCTTTTCATTCGCCTTATTGAACTGTTCCTAAAATTTCGCAGTATATATAATTATAAATTTTTATACTCTGTACCGAAGGTACATAGAGTATGTTAAGTTTGTGCAAAAGTATGTAACAGGGAGAAGGAATCATTTCCGACCCTATAAAGTATATATATTCTTGATCAGCATCAACAGCCGAGTCGATATAGCCATGTCCGTCTGTTTGTGTGTCCGTCTGTCTCTCCGTCTGTCCGTATGAACGAAGAGATTTCAGAGATGGTAAGAGTTAGAGGTTTGACACGTATGGGACATATATTTCTTATACTTGCAGGCAGATCAAGTTTATTTTCAATTTTTGCCACGCCCCCTCGCGCCCCCGCAATTTGGAAAAAACATCATATCTCCTACAGTTTTGATGATAGATGGTTCGTACTTCCTAGAGATATCTAGTACTCAAAATTATTTATCGATTTGCTGAAGGAATGATAAAGATCGGATGAACGATACTCAAGTTATGAGCAAAAAACGGTCAGTTAACACCCACCACCCACCCCACCCATAACCTAAGCATTGCGTTCAGCAGAAGCAAGTAGTGAGAGAGAGACTTAGAGAGCGCACTGCGTTGTGCGTTGTGTGTTAACTGCCCGTTTGACTCGTGACCAAATGCGAGCTGCGACATTAAGGGTGCAAAGTATGTTATAGTCGGGCTTGACCGACTTTCTTTCTTGTTGATTAAGGCTTTGTTTAATAAAGTTAGTGGCTATGTCAAGAGGATGAATGCAATTTAGGGAAGCATGGAATCCATATTGCACATCGGGTAGAATACAATTGTCTTCCAAATGGTTATTTAGTCTGATTTTAATTAGTCGCTCTAATATTTTTGAAAACCCGCATAATAGGCTGATTGGTCGGTAACTTTCAGGTGAGTCAGGAGGTTTGCCGGGTTTTGCAATGGGTATTATTTTTGCAATTTTCCATGCTAAAGGAAAATAGCCAATCTTTAGGCAGTGGTTGAAAATAACGGTTAAGAAGGTAGTTTTTGATGCCTAAATTTGGTATTAGGTCAATACCTGGTGATTTCTTGTTCTTCGACTTCACTTAATGCAATTTCGGGAGCGGAAGTTTGATTATCTTGCGCACTGAGTTCTCGCATTGAATTTTGTACCATTTCTGAAGTTGGCCCATCTGAATAAGCTTCAGTTAGGCGATGCTTTCGTTCGAAAATGTCGGCAAGTATATTCGCCTTTTCAGAATTTGTAGAGTAACATGTATTACCAGGAGTAAGACTTGGAATGAATTGTTTGTTATTTTTAATGATTTTAGTAAGCTTCCAAAATGGCTTTGAATTTTTATCAAGGCAGGATAGTTTTCGATTCCAAGTAGCATTGTTGAACTCAACCAACTTTTGTTTTATTACATTGTTTAGGTGATTAATTCTGGCTTTGTAGATCGGTTGCCTAGTTCTGATCTGTTGCCTTCGTACGCCATTCTTGTTTGCAATGATGCTCTTGATGTCGGCTGAAAGTTTAAGGGGTAATAATTTAACATTGTTTTTAGGTACCGATTGTTTAATAGCCGCTGTTATTTCTTCTACAAGATGTTTGGTCATGATGTCAACCGTTTCCTGGTTTGGGTCAAAGGTGTTAAAAATTTCAAGCCTACTTTGGGATTTTTGAATAAGATAACCTGGATAATCAACTTGTAATATTTCAAATCATACTAATAAAAATGTTATGCAAAAGGCTTTTCCCAATTCGCAGAATTTTGAATTTTTCTAAATCAAGTCAAAACCCCCTTTCGTTTTATGTAACGTCACGCCAGCATATATGATTGCTTATATCTTTAGCTCCTTATGATCGATTGATGTCATTGCTTTTTCTGATTATAGTGCTACTTAATTGCTAACCAAGTATAAAACAATCTTTTTAAAAATCCAAGATTTTCATATTTTTCAAAAAGATCTTTTCGTACGAACGTAACGTCACGTCAGTTTGGAAATGTCCATATTCGCATTTTGGACAAAATTTACATTTTCCCCCATACAATTTTATATGGGCACTGCCAAAAAAAGTGCATTACTCGTTTTCCATTAGATTGTTCGAAAGTTTTTATTTGACTTATCATTTTTGGCAAGTTGACACAGTAGTCATCACTATTTAAGGGCGCGCCAAATGACAAAAGGGTCGAGTTTGTAAATAATTTACATATTTTTTTAATTTACTTATCAATAATTTCAATAAATCACAATAAATTGCAAAAAGTAGATACTGCCAATGTAGTTGCAATTTGACTGAAGAGGCCACAAGCCATGGTTTGAGTGGCCCCCGCAATAATTCTAACATTTAAAGAAAAGAATTTGATATGTATGAACTTTAAACCCTTACCAACATTACAGCTTATACAGAAACGAAGTGAAATAAATTAAAATTGAATATCTATGTTACATTTGCTATCTTTGTTGCCAGCCATTTTGTAAATTGTAAAGATGCAAAATGCTGAAAAAATAACGAATATTTATTCAGCAAAATGTTAAAGGAACTGCAAAATAAAATCTAACTTTGAGTGGGAGTTCTTTGCTTCAAGATTAAGACTTCAAATCTTGTGCTTTTATAAATAAAAACTTTTGGAATTTCCATACATTAAGTTTGTCAGTTAAAAATGGTGTTTTTGCTAAATATTTATTCAAGTCCATTCCCACCATCACTTTAACTCAATCAACAATAAAAAAACAGCAAAAAAAAAAAAAACTAATGCAAATTGGCCAACTTTTATCTAATCTAAAACAAGAACGTAACTTCACACACACACACACACACACATCAGCACACATCAGAGTGAATCTACAGGCCCAGAACAGGCAACAGACCATGGCCCAGACTTTCCTCCTTCTACGCCGACGCCAACGACTTTGATATGGGCTGATGATGAGATCTAATTTTGAAATTATACCAAATTATTGCCCAGACTGGAGGGAGGAGAAGCTCTGTGGCACTTTGAAGTGGATATGGTTTCAGTTTCGCTGTTGTTGGACGCATAACAAGTTAATTTTCATGTAAATTTCGTTCTCTGACAGATGCAAAGATTCAGAAACCGGTTAAAAAACATAATCACTTCATTTTCTTCATTTTGTGTGTGTGATTTTTTTTTATTTTTTTCGGAAAGATTGTCGAATCGGCTAGCTGAAAGAGAAGTGTCAATATTATTAAGTGACGATGTTCAATATGTTTTCAACTTTGATAAACGAGCGGAGGCTGTAAATAAACCTAAGTCCGAGTTGATAAATTGTGGCTACCCAACAAAAACTAAAAACCAGCAGCTTGACTTAGGCAAGGGCAAAAAATGTGTTGAATAAAAAGAAACAAACACGACGAACAACAAAAGCAAGAACAGAAACAAAAAAAAAATGGTAACAGTAACAAATGCTGAATTATTAGCACACAAATCGCCGGCTGCTTGTGGATGCTGGCGGGCGGGCGTTTATTGTTTTTGTTTTGTTTTATTTTGTTACTTATTCAAGCACTCACAATAAAACAAAAAAAAAAATAGCAACGAACAAATTGAAATGCTGGCAAAAATAGCAACACGTGAAAAACTAGCCACAAAAACCAACGACAGCAAAAATGAAAACTAAAAAAAAAAGTGAACAAGTGGAAAAGGGGAAAACACACACACTTGAAAATGATGAAAATAAAAACTACAAATGCAACCGCATCATATGTTGGTATATACTATGTAGAGGAACATTTGCTTGAAACTATTTGCCACCATATGAATGAAATTGAGATGCGAGGGTGGCTGCTAGAGTTGAGATAGATTAACTGCCAGAAACCTTGGTTTTTCGAAAGATTTGTGGTTTTACTTTTATTTTAAAGTCCTTTCAACTTAACCGATTTTAAAGATGTGTACTACTAGCATAAGCCCCGTCGCGCTTCGCTGCGCCGCCATCAGTATAGCCTTTTTCAGTATGGAACCAATATCCCACATCCCACCCACTTCCCACCCACATCCCACTCACTATCCAATAATTTCTCACCCACTAACCACTCAGTTCCCATCCACTACACACCGACATCCCACACAATAACCACCCACTTCCCACCCACATCCCACCCAGTTCAACACTATTCAAATTATTTCGTATTCTATCCTTACAAACCGAGTTTCAAGTCACTCGGATGTGAACCTTTGAAAATGAGATTGCAGGTAATCGCTGGGTTGGGTAGGTGAATTTTCCGGAAAATTGGTACGCAGTTTTTGTTGAATTTTTTATATAGATCTTTGAAAATGAGTGTGAACTTGATCGGATGAAAAACAAAAAAGTTTCATACAACAATTTTTCGCGAATTTTCCGACTTTGGGGTCGAAATTTCCAAAATTTGTTAGTCACGTTTCTAATATAAGGTTGTCAAAAAAGTCTTGCGGTATTTCCGCAAGCTTGTCTTTGCAAGCGCGTAGTTCTAGTTGTATTCGTCGCATCGGTTCACGCTAGAGCTTTTTGGAAAGCTCTTTTCACGCGCTAACACGTGTTTGATTTATTGTTGTTTGTTTTTAGTCGTTCGTGAGTTATAGCGTCGCAAACATGGAGCAAAATAAAGAGAAAATACGGCATATTTTACAGTACTACTACGATAAAGGCAAAAATGCATCTCATGCTGCCAATAAAATTTGTGCAGTTTATGGACCCGATACAGTTTCCATTTCCACCGCACAACGATGGTTTCAACGTTTTCGTTCTGGTGCAGAGGTGATCGAAGATGCGCCACGGTCCGGAAGGCCTGTCGTCGAAAATTGCGATAAAATCGCTGAATTGATCGAAAGAGACCGGCATAGTAGCAGCCGTAGCATCGGCCAAGAGCTGGGCATGAGTCATCAAACCGTTATAAACCATTTGAAGAAGCTTGGATTCAAAAAGAAGTTCGATGTATGGGTGCCACACGACTTGACGCAAAAAAACATTTTTGCCCGTATGGATGCATGCGAATCGCTTCTGCATCGCAACAAAATCGACCCGTTTTTGAAGCGGATGGTGACTGGCGATGAAAAGTGGGTCACTTACGACAACGTGAAGCGCAAACGGTCGTGGTCGAAAAGCGGTGAAGCTGCCCAGATGGTGGCCAAGCCTGGATTGAAGGCCAGGAAGGTTCTTCTGTGTGTTTGGTGGGATTGGCAGGGAATCATCCACTATGAGCTGCTCCCCTATGGCCAAACGCTCAATTCGGACCTGTACTGCCAACAACTGGACCGCTTGAATGCAGCACTCATGCAGAAGAGGCCATCTTTGATCAACAGAGGCCGAATTGTCTTCCATCAGGACAACGCCAGGCCACACACATATTTGGTCACGCGCCAGAAGCTCCGGGAGCTCGGATGGGAGGTTCTTTTGCATCCACCGTATAGTCCGGATCTCGCACCAAGTGATTACCACCTATTTCTGTCCATGGCGAACGAGCTTGGTAGTCGGAAGTTGGCCACAAGAGAGTCCTGTGAAAATTGGCTTCCGAGGGAAGCGAGCTTCTATAAGAGGGGCATTATGAAGTTGGCATCTCGTTGGGAACTCGTCATCGAACAAAACGGCGCATATTTGACTTAAATCGCATTATTATAACTAATTTTATGAACAATTGAAAATTCAATAAAAATACCGCAAGACTTTTTTGACAACCTTATATATTATTATGTGCAACTTTGAAAATGAGTTTGGAGCTAATCGCTGGCAACTAAACTTTCGCCCAAGCAATCTTGACCACCCACTTCCCACCCAGGGGAGTGAATTTTCCAGAAAATTGGTATGCAGTTCTTGTTGAATTTTCATAAAGATCTTTGAAAATGAGTTTCAACTTGATCGGATGATAAGCAAAAAAGTTTTATACAGATTCGCGAATTTTCCATATTTCCCGACAGAATTTTCCAAAATCCGTTCTTAGTACTCAGCTTTCAGCAGAAGATAAAACTACTGTGAAAAAATCAGCATCCTATCTCTTATGGTTTGGGCTGTGCGACGGTCACCAGTCAGTCAGTCAGTCAGTCAGGTTCAACTCCTTTATAAATATAGATATAATTTCAAGCTATTGATTATAACCAGCTCTTGATTCAACAACAAACAGTCTTGGAATTGAGTATGTGAAGCTCTTAATTCAAGAAGATTCGATTTGGTTTTTGAGTCTGACTCGCTTTTGATTCAATAACGAGCAATCTTAGATTTGAGTATGTGAAGCTCTTAATTTAAGAATAGTCGATGTCGGTTTGGAGTCTGATACGCTCTTGATTCAATAACGAAACATCTTAGATTTAAGTATGTGAAGCTCTTAATTTAAAAATGGTCAGTCTTGGTTTTGAGTCAGCCACGCTTTTTATTCAAAAGTGAACCATTCTACTCTTGAACCTATGGAGCTGCTGTTTCAAGAACGAACAATCTTGCGTTTGAGTAGTTGAAGTTCTTACTGACATATTGGTCGATCTTGGTTTTAAGAATTGCTCGTAATTGGATCAAGTTATGAAACTCTTGAATCAAGAAAATCAGTATGAAATATTTATACTAGGATCAAGAAATTCGCTCTTCTCGTAATATTTTTCTTTCTTACATCAAACATTCTTTATCCAAGTATAAAAATCTTCATTTTTTCTCCAAAAGTTTACACTCAGCAACGGTGGTAGCATTTTAAAATACCTGATTAGTAGTAAAGTACAAGATTCTTTGAACAAATACGATTTGTTTCATTGCGAAATACTTGATATTAGACCCTTAAGGGGTATGTTTAGTACATCTCGACCCAAGGCCGAAAACAAGTTCAGTAGTCCCGCAGAACCGTTTCGGGTTGGGGTTTTGGACCATGAACTGAACCTTATAAACTGAAGACTTCCCGAGCCTGAACTCGAACTGGACCCATTCAGTTTTGCAAAGTGTACAGCTTATAAAATGAACCGTTTATAAGAACTTTTATAAAATTCTGTGTATTTTTAAGTTAATTTTAATTTAAATCAAAAGTCAAGTTTGTGAAATTTCAGTACTAGCGTCTAATTTGATGTTACCTTCCTATCTCAAAGACCACTATTGAAAGCAGTGGAATTGGTTGGTATAAAGTCTAACAATAATGAATGTGATCCAATCAACCTCAACCAAATTAATGCCGAGCGTTTTTACCGATTCATTTAAATTCACCGGAAATAGAGTCCAAATACTTAGGGCCGATTTCTCTTCTTCCAAATAGCTGCTATGTGTCAGATAAGCTCACGTTTTACTCTGCTATTTGTAAGTTTATGTGACATATAGCTCTATGTTATAGAAGAGAAATCGGCCCTTAAGCGACCTAAAAAAATATGGTCCAAGGTTCCAACAAATTTAGAAACCGTACCTTAAACTTTGGACCAAAACTTTTACAGCATTTTAGGAAATATTTTAGAAGTTTTGTGATCTATCAAACGCTATAGACTCGTAAATCCAGAATACAAAAAAACTCTTTGCTGAAGTCTAATCAACTCTACATATAAAACAGTTTGTCCTGATTCACTGATTCACTGACTGATTGGCAATCAACGCAGAGCGCAAACGGTAAGAGATAGAAGGCTGAAATTTGGACAGGAGTTTCCATTAGTGGTGAAAGTGCGTACTAAGACGGGGTTTTGGAAAAACCCAACCGGAATAGTCGAAAAAGTGTCGGAAAAGTTTGGGAAATTTTTTGTTTTTCATCCGATTGACATGAAATTTGGTTTGTAAGCGTAGTACGCGAAATAATTCTACACGTGTTTTCCCGATTTTGGAAAATCCGGCCAGGAGGAATATGGCCGGAAAATTCAGCGTGCAAGAAACTATTTTTCATCAGATTGAGTTGATATTCGGTTTGTAAGGATAGAATGCGAAATAATTTGGAATGTGATTTTCCAATGTCGGAAAATCCGCCCACAGGGTGTGAAAATGCCCGGAAAATTCTATAGGCAAATAATTATTTGTCATCCGATTGGCTTGAAACTCGGTTTGAAAGGATAGAATGCGAAATAATTTGAAATGTTATTTTCCAACATCGGAAAATTCGCCAAATTCGTGAAATTGGGCGGTATCGATAACGATAACCGATACCGATTCATACCCACATCCTACCCACTTCCCACTTACTTCCCACCCATCTTTACCGTTATCGGTATCGATACCGATACCGATACCGATACCGATACCGATACCGATACCGATACCGATACCGATACCGATACCGATATCGATACCGATACCGATACCGATACCGATACCGATACCGATACCGATACCGATACCGATACCGATACCGATACCGATACCGATACCGATACCGATACCGATACCGATACCGATACCGATACCGATACCGATACCGATACCGATACCGATACCGATACCGATACCGATACCGATACCGATACCGATACCGATACCGATACCGATACCGATACCGATACCGATACCGATACCGATACCGATACCGATACCGATACCGATACCGATACCGATACCGATACCGATACCGATACCGAAACCGATACCGATACCGATACCGATACCGATACCGATACCGATACCGATACCGATACCGATACCGATACCGATACCGATACCGATACCGATACCGATACCGATACCGATACCGATACCGATACCGATACCGATACCGATACCGATACCGATACCGATACCGATACCGATACCGATACCGATACCGATACCGATACCGATACCGATACCGATACCGATACCGATACCGATACCGATAACGATAACGGTAAAGGTGGGTGGGAAGTAAGTGGGAAGTGGGTAGGATGTGGGTATGAATTGGAGGAATCCAGCAGCAAAGTCGTAACGGGGAAAAGGCAAAGTAGTAAGACGTTGAATTCAAGCCGATGTATGTAAGATTCGCATTGTGGGCTCTACGGGGGACACAAATTAATAAGGTTATACTGATAGCGGCGCAGCGAAGCGCGACGGGTACTATGCTAGTTAATTATAAATTAAAGACCAATAAAAATTTTTAAAGAAATACATTTATTAAGTACAAAATGTTCTTGGCTTAGACAATAAAATTCATAAGCAATTCCCAATTTGTTATTACAACAAGGTCTTGTATTTCATTTTGCTAAATTTACAACCTGGAATATACCAGTCGCTAAAAACTAGCAACTGGTTGCACTTCCTATCAATGCCATGTCATAGGCAGGGGACAATTTGATACCAGTTGTCCTTTGTTTAGCTTTATGACTGTTTATATACGTATAGTTGCATTTCAGAGAAACGTCAATCCACCCAATACATAAACTTTACTGAATATATGTACTGAACTTGAAGGATAATCATGTTTCATTTCACAAATCTTAACAGAACCCTTAAGCAGTCTTTACACTTATCATATTTCTCTAAAGAGTCGGTTGTCAAAAGTCTCTAAAGAGAAACTCTTTAGAGAAGCTATATATACATGTTTTATGACACTTTTTTATATTACACTTTTAATAACAGAGAATCTTGAACTAGATGTTCTGAGCTAGTTCAACGGATTTAGTATTGGTTAAACAATTTTTGACACACAACCCAAGAGAAAAAAAAGGGAGACTTGTTTTTGTGTGAAAATGGATGACAATCAAATAATCTCCTGTCAATCTCCTATACTGAAGGAACCTGGCGTCAAACAGCGCTGGAAATCGATCCGCATCTGAGCCAATTAAAATACGGGACCACTCCACTGACCCTGGCAAGCAGAGGCAATCAAAAAGTTTAATATTTGTCTTAATAATGAAATTTATATAAAAATTAATAAATATTCTTCACAATTTGACCAATGTATCTTTTTTTTTGCACTGAACAGCAAAATTCAATACTTCAATGAAAAAATCATCTTGCTGGTCTTCTGGGACTTTTGCAGCTTGAACCTTTAAAAATTCTCCAAATACATCCACTGAAGGGAAGAATTTTCGATTTTAATTTTTTATGCCTGGAAGAGCCTCTCCATAAGTTTTTCCTTCTCGTGGACCCTAGGACGATTCTCTTCCGGTTCGGAAATCGACTTTTCTGATAGTGGAGGATCTGATTCATCACAAATCTGTTATATAAAACGATACCTATGTTATCAAAAACACCAACAAAAATGCAAATCAATTGTCCGTTAGCTGCATCTGGCCAGTAAATAAATTGACACATTTTCCTCAAAATAGCTTCAAACCCCAAAAATGGTTGCAGTTTTCCTAATTTATG
Source organism: Lordiphosa magnipectinata (assembly GCA_037044535.1). Lineage (NCBI taxonomy): Eukaryota > Metazoa > Arthropoda > Insecta > Diptera > Drosophilidae > Lordiphosa > Lordiphosa magnipectinata. The sequence goes on along the minus strand of JBAMBO010003181.1, from coordinate 20,622 downwards.
AATTTTCTTTTGACGACTCCAAACCAAAAACTGCAATCGCTAACTCAAGTTCCATTCAAGTTTTTCCATTCATCAATTTGGCAAACAACGCGAACTGACTCCTAGTGACACGGAGCATTTGGAGAAAGTGACCATCATTGAAAAATGGCAGCACATTAGTTCGCCAGTTGACTGATTTGGGCACACAGAACTTGGTTCCTAGCCGCCAGCAAGCAATTGCAGAAAGATCCTCCATAAGTTAGACCACGATTTCATCGACAGCATCATGGTCCATACCTAAAGATTTTTTGTTTATTCTTATTTCTTCATGCTCGTATTTATCTTGATTTGTACACCTATCATCAATGCATTCTGTTTCATGAAGCGCTAGGTCTATTTTTCGCTGCGTCGCTTAAATTTACACAATAGCGCTTTTACGAGAGCTGGTGAATACCCTAAGTATAGTTGCGACATTACCAAAATCTCTGATTTTTTGCAATTAATTGAAATTTTGAAGTTTTTTTTTTAAATTTTTTTTAATAAATATTTTATTATTAATACTTAAATAGCCCACCTCGACAGTCTTTCGTTCAGGGGACCATTTATTTTAAACTCAATCATTTCTATATGCTTCCCCTACCAGCTATTCCCCAAACGAGTTGCAAAGTGTGCTTTGCTTTAACTGTCAGAATCAGATTCGTAGTTAACCTTTGCTACATAGTTCTAATTTGGTGTCATTCACATTCCGGCAGTTGTGCCAGCAACAGCAAAAGACGGACCTCAATTTTATTTATTAAATTTTTATTATTCTTTCTTTATCTATCTATTTATTTCTTAATTTTTTGGTAGTACAGTCAGAGACAGTATTCCATGGATTTTATAGAGGCATAGATTAACGTGCCCTCAAAAATCTTCACTTTCTTGGTCACAAGCAGGCAGAGAAGGTATCCTCATAGCGCTTGGATATACCAAAGTCGGCGACAAACAGCCTACTGGCCCGCTCTCCAGATAGTCCCATCAACAAATTCTGCGGTTTGATATCCCGCTGAATGATGCCATGCTCAAGCATGAACTGTGGTTTTAAGGCGCTCATACTGTTTATCAATTCTAAGCATGTGGCATCGCTTTCATTTTGATTTTCCACCTTCGATAAGCATTTTTCAAAGCGTCTGTTTTATATGTGTGTAATCAAAATCAGAATTATTGAATATTGGTTCACGGCGCTTTAAAGTTTTAACATGCCGAAAAAAGGATTACAATAAAAAATTTCACGTCAGACGGCATAGACGTGTAAAAAAAAGGATCCCTGAAGATGGTTCGGCCGGTCAGCAACCGAAATAACCAAAAAAACAGCATTTACATCTGCATGTTTCATTTGACCTCGAGCCGGCTAAACTTAATTTTCTACAATTTAGAAATTTCGCCAACTATCAACTTTTTGATATTCATTAAAGTTTTATTATATTAATTAGGAAACATAGCTTGTCCTGTTTTTTCAGACTTTGATAAAAAAAAATCGGTCTTGTGTTCTGAGCTAGTTCACCGGATTCAGTACTGGTTCATCAATTTTTTCGTAAAACTCCAGGAGTTATATTACCTCGCATTTTTAACATTCGGAAGCCTAAAATTAATATAATATATAAGGTTGTCGAAAAAGTCTTGCGGTATTTCCGCAAGCTTGTCTTTGCAAGCGCGTAGTTCTAGTTGTATTCGTCGCATCGGTTCACGCTAGAGCTTTTTGGAAAGCTCTTTTCACGCGCTAATACGTGTTTGATTTATTGTTGTTTGTTTTTAGTCGTTCGTGAGTTATAGCGTCGCAAACATGGAGCAAAATAAAGAGAAAATACGGCATATTTTACAGTACTACTACGATAAAGGCAAAAATGCATCTCATGCTGCCAAAAAATTTTTTGTGGTGTATGGACCCGATACAGTTTCCATTTCCACCGCACAACGATGGTTTCAACGTTTTTGTTCTGGTGCAGAGGTAATCGAAGATGCGCCACGGTCCGGAAGGCCTGTCGTCGAAAATTGCGATAAAATCGCTGAATTGATCGAAAGAGACCGGCATAGTAGCAGTCGTAGCATCGGCCAAGAGCTGGGCATGAGTCATCAAACCGTTATAAACCATTTGAAGAAGCTTGGATTCAAAAAGAAGCTCGATGTATGGGTGCCACACGACTTGACGCAAAAAAACATTTTTGCCCGTATGGATGCATGCGAATCGCTTCTGAATCGCAACAAAATCGACCCGTTTTTGAAGCGGATGGTGACTGGCGATGAAAAGTGGGTCACTTACGACAACGTGAAGCGCAAACGGTCGTGGTCGAAAAGCGGTGAAGCTGCCCAGACGGTGGCCAAGCCTGGATTGACGGCCAGGAAGGTTCTTCTGTGTGTTTGGTGGGATTGGCAGGGAATCATCCACTATGAGCTGCTCCCCTATGGCCAAACGCTCAATTCGGACCTGTACTGCCAACAACTGGACCGCTTGAATGCAGCACTCATGCAGAAGAGGCCATCTTTGATCAACAGAGGCCGAATTGTCTTCCATCAGGACAACGCCAGGCCACACACATCTTTGGTGACGCGCCAGAAGCTCCGGGAGCTCGGATGGGAGGTTCTTTTGCATCCACCGTATAGTCCGGATCTCGCACCAAGTGATTACCACCTATTTCTGTCCATGGCGAACGAGCTTGGTAGTCGGAAGTTGGCCACAAGAGAGTCCTGTGAAAATTGGCTCTCCGAGTTTTTTGCCAATAGGGAAGCGAGCTTCTATAAGAGGGGCATTATGAAGTTGGCATCTCGTTGGGAACTCGTCATCGAACAAAACGGCGCATATTTGACTTAAATCGCATTATTATAACCAATTTTATGAACAATTGAAAATTCAATAAAAATGCCGCAAGACTTTTTTGACAACACAATATTATGTTAGCCACAAGGCATATTATATACATATATACATATAGGCCTATTATAATTGCCACTATAATATCGTGTCTTTAGAGAGACTCTTTAGAGATATATGACAAGTGTAAAGACTGCTGTAGCCTCTTTACAGTTCCTATACAAATTTAGAGTAGAAATCTAGTTCTCCTCCCATAAAGTGATATATGTATATTCGGCTTAAACAGGCTATAGCTCTGCCAAACAAACTGATATAAATGCAAAAAAAAAAATCTCATAATTGAAGCATTTGTTGGTCTATAAGCCTACGTTGTTCCAATATAAATTCGACAACCGCACTAGCTTAGAAAGGATGATTTATTTTGTAAAAATTTCCATAAAACTATAATGGTCTGACTTTAAAGTCCAATTTAGACACTTTCTGCTATACTTATATAGCGCCTATTGAGATGTGCGCAAAGATGAATTTTATCTCAAATTGCATGTATCTGCAAAGAAATAAGTGCCTTGTTATCTATTGTTACTACCAATTCTAAGCTGGTTATGTGTCTTATCTGAATCTACTTAGTAGCCTCTCTCAAAGTTGACATATGTTGTTGAGATATGACAAGTGTAAAGACTGCTTTACAACTAGGTGTAGGACAGAATTATCTTTTCACTACCCAGCGACGCACAGCTAAATGAGGTGTGCCCACATCATGCATTACAAAAGCGCACAAGTATAGAACACTCTCGCTATACTTTGTATACAGAGTTGTCAGACGAATATTGTCATGTTTTCGAAACTTTGAAGAGCGTTCATATTATACTAAGGACAGATTTCACATCGTTTACATAGAGCTATTTGTCACATAAACTAACAAATCAATTGCTCTGCCTACTGCTTATTCGTTTATTAGTTTTCTTAATGCCAGTGAAAAAAGTAAACAAATTTTTTATATCTTTTGATCGATTTGTTTTATGGTTTGCTTATAAATATAAATAACAGAAAATAGCAGGAGGAGCTGTGTATAAGACGTATTACCAACCTATATACCTACTACTTAAAAGTCGATCAGTCGTAAAGTATTTGCATTATAACAGCGCATACTATTCCAAAATTGTGCATCGTTCAGTGGCTGATCAATTCAAACCGTCGATTACATTTCTTAGATTAGTATTTGTAGTTGTGATAGCTATCGCCCACTTCTTCGATTACAAGTAACATGGTTTGGAAAGCAAGCAGCCCAGAAGCCGGCCATGCTAATGAGCAGGGGTCCCAGAATGAATACAAATGCACAAAATATATCTCAAACAATAACAACAACAAGAAATAGAAAGAGAAACATGATTTTTGTTTGAGTGTGTGTGTGTGTGTGTGCCGCCGTGAATAGCGAAAGCAACATTGTTGTTGCTTTTTAATTTGCCAGAGACATAGGAGAGAGAGAGAGAAGAGAGTCAAATATGATGTTGTTGTTGCAGGTCTGGACGCGCCAACAACAAAACATTAGCTCGGAAAGAAAGAGAGAAGAGCATATGAATTTGTTGTTGCTTTATGTAGACTTATGGCGCGCGTGCCCCGCATGCGCGTCAGCTAGTCTTTTGCGCAAAACAACAAAGAGTGAGCGTTGCTTGCGGAATAGACTTGGGCACCCCTGGCTTAAGAGGTGCTCGGTTCCACTTTATACTATGAAGAGAGTATAATGGCCTTTAAACGAAGTACATACTGGGAATTTTAGGAACAAACGAACTTAGTTCTCGAAGTGTGTGACACAACTAATTCAATTGAGTTAAGGCCGATATTCCAGTGGCAACCCTCTTCAACACAATTACCCTTCTTTGCCTGGGCAAATGCGTTGGGATGCGTCGTCTGCAGTTTGTTTGTGTAACCATGCATTTATGATGATTTTAAGCTTGCAGGCATCATCAGCAGTTGCAACCCAGCCAGCCAGCCAGCCAGTGAGCTAGCTAACCCAAACCCAGCCAGCGAGCGAGCGTTAAAACCAAACTAACTATAAATAAAACCGAACGGCAACAAAAAAACAAACAAGTTGAGGGTGGCTGGGGTCGGCGACGGGTAGACACATGCGAATGCATCAGTAAAACAAAAACAAGGCAAAATAATAATACAAATAACTATAGATGCATAGATACGAGTATTGTTAGATGGACGAGCGAAGAAGGATGTGGCCAGGAACTGACTTGTGGAGACTCTGACTCTGTCTCTGATCATCATCATCATCATCATCTTCATGTGGGCTGTTGTCGTCGCTGGGCAATCGCGAGGCCGTTGCCATAATTGTTTAGTTAGCTTCAGTTTACCGCCCTGGCTAGGGCCCACCTGAGAGTGAGCTTTATAGTGGTTCAAAAGACACCACAAATAGTTTATTTCCACACTCTTTGGACTTGTTTCAGGCCACAGTGCCCAGTGCGCTGGCTATTGCTGCTCTTTTGTGTGCAGTCAATAAGCTCCTCCAACTTTTACTCCCTTTTTGTTCAATCCCTGGGCTAAAACCTGATTATGAGTGGCCCCAACTGTTTGGTTGGCTTACATGTTGTGTATTCTAACACGCGGCGGACGTCGTCGTCGCCGTCGTCGTCGTCGTCGTCATCATCATCATCTTCTGCGTTGGGCAAACAAAATGCGTCTTTAATGCAAACATGCAGCTAGCAGCTTCCTTTGAAGTTGCTCCAAAGGGGTGGTAGGTGGTGCAGAGGTGGGGAGGGGTGTGTAGTGTGCCCAGAGGAAGCTGCATGTGCGTACAAAACTTTAAACAGGAATTTTAACAACTTGCTTTGTACTTTTGCTTGTTGTTGCTCTCAACAACATTGGAACGAACCAGCAACATTCAACTTACAACTACAACAACTGATTTATAAAGAAAATTTCTATGAGCCCAAAAAGGAAGTGCATGCCAATGGCTGGCGATCGGTGTGTGTGTGTGTGTGTGTGAGTAGTGAGAAGAGGGGGAGGGGGGGCTTAGGGGGAGGGTGTATTGTACAACGTGCCAACAGCAAACGAGCGCCTTGCCAATTAGAAGATTTCATATTTATGCCACAATGCATTTCAATTAGCGCATCAAAATAGAACGAAAAAATGTCAAGGAGCTGATATGGCGACCGTGACTTGACACAACATATTTCGGTTGAAAATCAATAAAGTGTATTCAATGGTCGAACCAATAAAGCTGTTTAAAAAGAGAATAAAACAAAAGCTTAGCATTATTCTGTACCGTGAAATCAGAATTTCTAATCATCTGAACCATTAAGTGGCTAATTAAACACCTTTCGCAGATACTGAAAATCGGGAAATTAAAATCGAAACGATATTAGTTATTCGTCAGTATGTCCATCTTGGCCAATAGCTGTATTTCAGTAACGGTTATAGGTTCCTGGTCCGTTTCTTATATAGTAAACTTTCTCCGTGCCGAAGACGAAAATCATTCCCGGAATATCTCATACAAAGTACAAAAGGAAAAAATACGACTGACCGAGTTTTAGATTGACCGGAATATCGTTTATACCGTTTTGTACTCAAAATGTCAAGTACATTTTGTGTTTGGAAGAACTTAAATTAAGTTCGGAAAACACTAACGGAATATTGAAATAAGAAATAAGAAGAATAAGAAGAAAGAAGCGAAAACTTTAGAAAAGTGCCTTCTTACACACATTGTAAATGGAATCAGGCGTAATGTTCCTTAATACAATGTGAAGAACTCAATTGAATTCAAATAACGGACCAATGACATCCACATTTCAGAGGAGGAGTCTCACTATTTCCGAGCATTCCCACAGATTTAGCTTTAGACATCATTAGGAAGAAATGGACATCAATACAGGAATACATCAGCATACCAAAACTACTTTTTATGGATATTATAAAATTTTGCATCGTTGAAAATAGATATTTCAAGTTCGAGGATCAGATATACACCTAATTGAAAGGCATGCCAATGGGATCCCCAGCATCTCCAGTAATAGCTGACATTGTGATGGAAGAACTATTTGACAACACAATAAAGAAACTGACGCACCATCCACCAAGACTGCTCAATAAATATGTAGACGACTTATTTGCGATAATCAAGGAAACCGAGGTCCAAAATACACTAGACCCACTCAACTCTTTCCATCGGAACTTGAAATTCACCACGGAGTTGGAAATAGATGGAACACTTCCCTATTTGGGAAGTTAAATGGTACAAAAAACACACAGCATCAGGACGAATAATCAATTATTACTCTAAACCAGAGATGGGCGCGTCGCGACGTTCCAATGCACACGAGGCAGCGTGTGCATAGGACCTCTACCGCGGCCGATAACTCCACACGTATGCTATAAGCATTGAAAGCTATTTATAGAACACGAATGCGGCGCACGCAAATTGTGCTTGTATGCGTGTGAAAAGTGTGACGATATGTGTGCATGCCCATCTCTGCTCTAAATACCCAAAAAATATGATTATAAATACAGCGTTTAGCTGTATTAACAGGATGCTGAGCATTAGCGACGAGACATACCACAATGACGTAATTTTCGAAATTAAAATTATACTGCAGAATAATGACTTTCCTGTGAGTGTTATAAAAACATTAATAGAGAGAAACAAGACTACAAATCCAAGAGAGGATAGACAACCCAAGTCGTATAGATCACTAGATCACTATGTACCGGACCTCTCAGAACGTTTTGCAAAATTCGATTGCTTCAACAAAAATGTCATACATAAACCAACAAACACAATGGGACAATTATTCAACAAGACGAAGTCTAAAAATGACAAAACAGACAAAAGTAATGTGATATACAAAATACCATGTAATGGGAATTCAGAAAATGCGTGCAATAAACTATACATAGGAACAACAAAGTCAAAACTCAAAACGAGGATATCCCAACATAAATCCGATTATAAACTCCGACACCAAACGACCATACAAGAAACTGCACTGTCGACACACTGTATGGAGAGCGGATACCTACTGAACAAACAATAGCTTAGAGTTAAACTCCACGTCAAGCGGTACAGACGTGTTAAATGTTGTATGTAAAAATGTTCAAAATTTTGTTTAAATTGGTGAATTGTTCCTTGTAGTGTCCCTGAAGACGGATGCCGATGTGCATCCGAAATATATTGGAAACAAATCAACATATTATATGAGTTTTCTTCTTGACCTCGAGCCAGCAAGCAGCACTCTTACAATTAGAAAGATCGTTAACCAACAACTTCATCAAGAGATATATTGATATTGATTGAGTACAAAATAGACCCACAATGAAAGCTCAAAAAAGTGTGAATCGGAAACGAATTCGTTTTTAAAATTCCCAACTAACACTTTGCTTATAGATCGATGGTAGATATCTGGCGTAAACTAATACCATCTTGGTCTTTTTAATTATTCTTAGCCCTTGAGTCCTTCCAGCCTTCTTTAATTTAATGCAGACCTTATTTCGAAAACTAATTGGGAATAGCTTAAGAATTATAAAGCCTTAAACAAGGGGTGTCCAGGCTTTGCTGTTGTTTTCCGCGCGTATAGCCCTCACGCATAGCTTATGGGTAAGCTTATATGTGTTCTCTCTTCTCCTTTTCAGCGATCGAAGTGTTTGTTGTTGGCGGCGAATGACAGCCACAAGCACATTCATAAACAAACAATAATCGATTTTCTCTTTCTGGTTCTAAAGGTTCTTCTTGATTCAAATGTATTTTCTTCAATTCATTTTTCCATTCTAGGCACCAAGAACCAAGACCAATAAACCAAGAACATTTTGTACTTGTTTGAAGTACTTTTATTTTGTTTCAAAAATGTGTTTATTCGACTTTAACAAAGAACATTTAACACTTATTCATCTAAATCTTATTAATCTAAAATCAAGATTATAGTCTCGAAACCAAGACGAATGGTGTCAGAAGTTGACAGAGACGAGAAAATCTACAACCCAAGATTATACTATCAATTTAAATCCAAATTCAACAATCTTGTACTAAGATCGTTTATACTCGACTTTCAGATGAAACAATCTCATTATGTAATATGAAACAAGTGTGAGAGTCGGTCAAGCCCGACTATAACATACCATGTACCAGTTCATTTGCTCCCGACTATATTATTATAATACATCCAAGGAGTCACGTGCAATATTTTTATTATACGCTCATCTCTAAGGTTTTCTCTCTCTCCCAAAGAGTGTGTTTGTTTGAATACAGTGGTGGTTGGTAGTCTCGAAACCAAGAGAAACGGTGTCAGAAATTGACAGAGACGAGAAAATCTACAACCCAAGATTATACTATCAATTCAAATCCAAATTCAACAATTTTGTATTAAGATCGTTTATACTCGACTTTCAGATGAAACAATATCATTTTTTAATATGAAAAAGAAAAAACAAAAATAAATTATATTCTGAATTTTTAAATTTTTGATTTTTAATCAGACTTTAGATTAATTTTTTTCCCCAGTGTAGTTAATCCTGTTTGCCGTAAGATGATTACAACCTAAAATTATGATCAAAAATATTATAAAATAGTTCGAAATGTACTCAATATATTCCGGGATTGAAAATATCATACTTCAAATAAGAAAATTGTACTTGAATCAAGTATTTTTTGACATACACCGTTTGTACTTAACTCAAGTTGAAAGTTCTTGATTTTATTTTCGGAGTGTAAAAAGATTGACTTGAGTACGGGATTTATTAATGCGGGAATACTTGTCTTGATCCCGTTTAAGGATTGACTATGGCTTGTTTTTCGAACTCGAAGTCCACATACGAATCTAATCAGGATGGTTTGATACTGATTTAAGCTCGATTATCATACTAAATTTAATGTCGAAATTGGCTCAGTGCAAAAATGACATTCATTCTTATATATATGCTATTCAAACTCATTTTGATCTCAAGTATGTAAGGCTTGCTTGCCATCACTGCTTGGAAATTCCAAAGCAGCAAAAGTTCCTAAAACAACACCAAGAGACAAACGATAGGTTGACAAAGCCTTACAAAAGTATTACTGTATTAGTGAGGGAGATTTTTGTAGTTTTGAAACAATCTTGGCTTAGTTTTGAACTTGTTAATTTATTTGATTTCCTTACCTATTTTGAGTTTAGTTTAATCATGATGCAGAATTATTTGGTTTTTTAGTAGTATCCGTACTTAAAGCTGACCATGGCTAAATAGCAGCCTCCACCTCCCGCCCAACCGACCGAAAGACGCAGCCGCTAACGTGCAACATATAACAAATTTTGGACTATGATTTGTGAAATATAAGAAATACACATACATATATGTTTTAACGACCTTTATAATAATCAAACTTTCAAGATTTTGCCGGCTCTAGGTCTCGTTATGTTGGTACATAACTTTAAAAACAGGGACACACCATACCAATAGAGAGAAAATCTCTCTCACTAACATTGTAAGACCATTGGGGGAGACACACACCCACAAAGGCCACATAGAGCGCGGCTCTGGCTCGTTGTGTCTGTTTTTTCTGTTGAATCGCATTGGAATTCCCAAGCGATTATGGCATTACAGGCGTGAGTAGGGAGTTGTTTTCTGATTGTGGTACCAGGTGAAGACCGCTGATGATATGGTAGAGATACCATTGAAACAGCTGTTCACTCAACTAGCCTGCTTTGTGGTGTGGTGTGTCCCTGTTTTTAAAGTTATGTACCAACATAACGAGACCTAGAGATGGCAAAAACTTGAAGGTTTTTTTAAGAAATATATTTTTAACTATTTTTAAGTACTCAAGCAGATTTGTAATTAAGTTCAGGAACTGAAATGGCAATTTGCGTTTCTGGTAGGTGGATTTCATCAACTATGGGCATGAAATACCCATCTAAATTCTTTGTTTAGGAACGCAAGCAGATTCGATAATTAAGTCAGGAACGGATAATGGAAATGAATTAAACATTATAATTTGTCACAGCTGATAATATTCCATTTAAATTTGCTTTCCCCCTTACTTCCCTCTCTTTCCGCTTCCCCGTCCCCCTGTTCCACCTCACTCTTCCACTGTTTCTCAACTGTTTACTTAATGTTAACCCATTGTTAACTTACAGTTCTCCCTCTACCCATCCTCCCAAACATGCCGTATCCTGCTGCTACGGCAAATGGTAAAAGCGGCTGACTTTGCAAATAGAATATGCAAAAACAAAAGCGTAGCCAAAGAAAACTGTCGCAAAGACTACATTTTTCTAGAGCTTCGCTCTAATACAGTGCAACACATAGAAGTTGATAGAGTCGAGACCAAAAAATTCTGAAAGTGTATGATGGTAGTACAAAAACCTTCGCCGGGTTTGGCCTGGTTAGCTGCCGTTTTCTTTTTATGGCACTTAGAAGTTTTCAGCTTCTGATTGGGATTCGCAACTCCATATTTTGTAAACTATTTGATATTTCGTATTGACGTCTTAGAGGAAGTTGTTGCTGTTGGCTTGGCTTACAAAACATTCTCAAGTAGCAAGTCAAAAAAGTCACATCTTTATACTCAAAATTACAAAAATATCTTAAAATCATCAGGTTTTCCCCTCATTTTGTACTGTTTTTCAACTTTGTATTGAAAACTGTTACGAATTTGACTAATCAATGCAGGACAAAAACTTATCTTGGACTTAAATAAACAAAAGATTGGAACATATTAACTTCATTCGATTGGTCCTTCGTATAGTTAAGGTCCTTTAAGCATGTAGAATTGGAGTAAATGCTCGAAAAATGGCAATTTTTGGTACCAATTGACTGACACAGTCAAAAATTTCGATTGTTTCATATTAAATTAAGAAAATAGTAAAAAAACATAGCTTAAAAACAGTAAATAAAAAAATTTAAAATTTTTACTTTTTACCAAAATGTTCGTTTTTTCGAGTTTTTATGACAGTTGTACGTGCTTCTGGGCCTGTAGCAATATAAAAGAGTAACTAAATGAAGTTGGTTCGTTCTTACGGTTTGTTTATTTTGGTCTAAGCTACAACTTTGTGCTGTATTACTTGTCCAAATTTGAAACGGGTTTCAAGATGAAGTTGAAAAACTGTAGAAAAGTGGTCAAAACTTGGCTTTTTTGGGAAACTTTTGTAATTTTGAGTATGAAGATATAATTTTTTTTGTTTTGCTACATAGAAATGTTTTGTAGGCCAAGCCAAGAGCAACAACTTTGTTAAAGACTTAAAAGCAAAATTCAAAATAGTTTACGAGAAATGAAATCGTTAGTCCTACTCTGAAGCTGAAAAGTTCAAAGTGCAATAAAAAGAAAACGGCAGCTAATCAGACTAAACACAGACAGGGTTTTTATACTACCATCACGCCATTTCAGAATTTTTTGGTCACGACGTTATTAACTTTTTTGAGTTCAAAAATGTGTCACAGTGATATTAGTTTTAAAAGCAACAAGAGAATCTTTCGAGTTGTTTACTCGATAAAGTTGATTGTAATCAGCACATAAACCGTTCATGTTTTTGTTCTATAATTAAACAATAACTGGGGAAAAAATGTTCAACTTCATTATGAAACCCTTTTACTAACACAGTTTTAAATAAGTATTTAATAGACATACCTAAAATTGTTTAAAATATTTAGTAAATTTTATTATTAATTAAGCAAAATGCTTTACAAAGTTTGCAAATTATTCCCCTGGCAAAACGGAGATCTAAAACAGTTGCTCCAACTTAAACGTGTCAAACAGAACACTTTTTTATTTATTTTTAACAACTTTTCATTTGGCAAAAAGTTTGTTTTTCCGCACAAAATGCAATCCAAAGTCATGCAATGTTTTAGTTTTGTTGTTTTTTTTTTGGTACCATGGCAAGTGCAACAAGCACACAAAACATTACAAAAAAAGTGAAAAAATAAGTAACTAAAATCTAGCACAAGGCCAAAGCCAGTGTGGTGAGGCACACCTCGATAAGAACCATTTGTGAAAAAGATTTGCCCTTAGCTAAGCCCAAAGCACGAACTGCCGAAAGACAAAGGTTGTTTGTTGTCATTTTTAAGATTTTGGAAACATATTTGCAACACGTACATACCACACAAACCAATGGACCGTTTAAAATATGACCTCAACGCCATTATAATTCTTACCCCTTGGCTGTATTTGTTGATATATGCAGAGATACATTTTTGTATCTTTATCTCTTTCTCCCTTCCTAATGTTTATTCAAATATGCCGGCAAAACGGCAATTGCTGTGCGACAAAGTTGAAGTGAGTTTCTCGTCTTCTTTCTTGAACTTTGGTGTGTCGTCTGGTCGGCCAGTCTAGACGGAAGCCCAGGGCCCAAGCCCTAGCCCAGGCTGCACTTGAACTTGAGAACCCCCCTATTTGTTTTTTTTTTTTGTGTATTTTTTAAACTGGGATTCTGTGTGGCTGTGTTTGCTGGTGGTGGGTAATGTGGAAACTCTTTTTTTTTATTTCCATGTGTGTAAGCAAATTTCTAAAAAAACAAAGCCTCAACGAGGGGTGATAAGCACACTCTATGCTATACCCAGCCAGACAGTCATCCCAGACACCTTTGTTTGTCCAGGATCTTGATGTCTGGGCGATCCGCTTAGTGGCTTGACTATTGTCAAGGCTTTAATTAGTCATTGCCCATTTGACATGGTTGGAAAAAACAAAATCCTGTCTAATTAACATTTAGATTGAGCTTTTCGCTTACTTAATTGAAAGTTGCAGCCACTGTGCGTATACTTAATAATAATAATATGCAGCCAGCCAGCTGCTGTCAAAAAAAAGTTATGCCAAGTGTTTAACTTTGGTTAATTGCCATCTGCACGTGCTCATGAGGCAATTACATTATCTTTTACGTACTTCAACTAAGTGTGGGACTGATAATAATAATATTTGTGCTGTGTAATTGAGTTGGGCGGCAAGTTTACAAAAAAAACTAAACTAAGTTTTTTCTTTCAGGTTTTTATCTAATTTGGATAAATTACAGGAAATACTTGAGAGTTAAGTGGGATGCTGCTAATGCTACTTACTAATCAGAAGAATCGGTATCAAACAAATACCACGAACTTATAATTTGTTGTGATTTGATTAGCTCTGTCAGCAAGCGAGCTCACAAACTTAAACCTTATATATATATTTATACTGAAAGTTCCAAAATGAGTGGACCAAGCACACGGAAGCTAGGCACAAACCGATAGCTTTTCAGCAAGCGTATGCTGGGCTAGCAACAATGTTTACATGAATCAAGTCTATATTTATATGACAGCAAAATCATGTTGTTATACATAATTAAGGACACTCGACTTAAGCATGGACTCTTATCAAGAACTTATATTCTTTGTAGGATCAGAAGCGTTCCCATACGCCTGGTGCAATCGAAACATCGAATGAAAATTAATGAGGGAATTACCACACCAATATGTCGAAGTCTATTGCACTTAGGATTAATATCTGGCTCTTGGTTATTGTTTGATTTTCTGACAATTCTTACAATTAGTGGACTCGTCCCAAAGGAAATTTGACAATTTATAAAAGTAGGCGCAATTTTAAAAAAAACTTTGTGTATTCAGCCCTCAGCTGATGACAAAGACATTACGCTTGTCCAGCGTATTTGCTCCACTGACTTTTATGTTGATTTTGCAAAAGAAATTGCAGATAGTCCACAAGCGTTTCAAAGTGCCGACACTAAATCAAAACAAAGATGTCAGCTGGTTTTTTTCGAATGTCAGCAAATCGATATTTAGTCAATGAAATTTTTTTATAAATATTGCCAATAAAAAAGAAGTGGGTGGAAGTGTTTAATAGCGTTTACTTATAACAATAAACATATTATTAAGCACATGCTGACCCCAAAATAATGTTTTACTTAAGTATGATAGATGTTGGACTTAACATATGAAATTATTGTTAAATATACAGCCATGCTCCCATTTAACCTTTCGCAAAAATTGTACGATTTGGTCGCTAAATCGCAAAAGTAGTTACTACGGAATTGGAGGTTTAAGAATTCATATACCTATTACTTCTGCTTGTTTTAATGTTTCAAATTTAGCTTTATGTGGGATACCTTTTTTAGAACTGGCGACGTATGAGTACGTGAAATGAAAAGTAAATGGGAAATATCGCTAGAGATAAGAGCTACCTTAAACTACCTATGAACCAATTTTCTTAAAATTCTTTGACTATTTAAGATTGTTTTTGTGGACTCTCTTATATCATTTGGATTGAACTCTTGTCTAAAACAATTTTTTTCCTAACCCTCCCAAAATGCCACAAGCAGCAAAATGCCTTTTGACAACAACAAATTGCGATTTGGCTGGGGCGATAACCGATTAGTTGATCGATACAGCTGCTTCCGTCACGTGAAGTGTTCCACAACAGATTAAGAATGAAACAGAATCGATAATAAAAAGTTGAGAATTTTGGAGCACTTAAATATTATATGATTCCGTTCGAATTTGTTGAAATCGCAAATCGCTAAAGTAAGTGAAAGCCGGAGCACAGCTGATAACAAGATATACTTAACAAGGTATCCGCAGTCGCTCTTTCGCTCTGTTTGCTTACTTCTTAAATGTCACTGTGTAAATAACCCTTGTGAGCGACGCATCTCCGCCGACGAATTTTTTTGTGTTCATCTTCTTTTAAGAAGTTGTGAGAGAGCGAGTGCGGCTACCTTGTTAAGTATACCTTGGCTGATAATAATAACACTAGTTTACAGTCAAAAAGACCCATTTTTACAAGACCTATTTATACTCGGTACTAAAGGTACACAAGAGTATATTAAGTTTGTGCAAAAGAATGAAACAGGGAGAAGGAATCATTTCTGACCCTATAAAGTTTATATATTCTTGATCAGCATCAATAGCCGAGTCGATATAGCCATGTCCGTCTGTCCGTTTGAACGAAGAGATCTCAGAGATGAAAGGAGATAGAGGTCGCAGTAATTTGGAACGTCATATCTCCCACAGTTTTATAGATATTGGATTCGCGCCTTCTAAAGATATTAAGTTATCAAAATTATTTATAGATTTGCTGAAGAAATGATATAAATCTAATGAACGATAGTCAAGTTATAAAGAAAATAAAACTAAATAGCTTTTTCACTTTGAGTGGCCTTTAACCTAAATTGATCAGATAAATGGATTGAGTTTACTTAAAAAAAGAGTAAATTTTTGCAATTTTTACTTTGTTACCCCGAATTTCTAGAACTTACCCCAAACCTGGAGACAGATTCGATAACCATATTAATTCTAAACACATTCTTTTTAATTTTATCCACGATCAACCAGCCTCCTTTGTGGGGTTGAGCGTGATAACTAATAGACCTAGAGCCCGCTAAAAAGTCCTATGGTTCTATATTTTATCAACACTTTTACTTATTTTATTTCACTTTATGTCTTATGAACTGAAAATTGTAAAACAAAACCATGACCAAATGGTCATGATTTTAGAACGCCATATTGTTATCTGCTTAGTTTCGTTGATTAATTTTTTTAATTTAGATACTAAACATACATCCTTAACCATTTTTTGTTTATTTGGTATAAGATAATTGAAGCTCAACTTAGAATATATATATATATTCATGACAAATGTATCGGAAGTTTTTCAAGACACAATTTAAGAACGAATTTTCTTCATTTGTTCGTCGTTTCGGAACGATTGGTAAATTTTTGAGAACTTGGGTTTGATTTAAGAACGGAAAAATTGAGAATTGTGCCACCTTTTAGAACGCCATTTTTTTCTGAGTAAATAAAAGCATTTTTACTTAATGTCATCTGTAAAAAAAAAATAAGAAAAACCTTTTTCGAATATCAATTATAGTTTATGTTTAATACAGTTTTAAGCGAGGCAATACAAAAAAAAAATATTGATTTAGTTTGATAATCTTAACTTATTTTAAGGCTGGAGTAACGCAGTGTGAATTTCTAAGAACAATTATTGTCTAAAAAAGGAATTGTTAACATAAACTCAGCACTCCCAACTATCTATTACTACGTTTATACACACAAAATGCAAGCTTTATATCTCTATAATATGTTCTATTAGAACTCAAACATTGATAGCATAACAGTTATGGCAGCGTCATACATAATCCACACTGTAAATTCATCCAGATTGTCCGGCCGTTAATAGGTTTACAATATAATCTTGTGTTAATACATATAATTCTGAATCATTCCTTATTAAAAGCATTGCATACTTTAAAGGGCATTAATTACAATAAATTTTGTGTGTATAAACGTAGTAAAAGTAAATTTTAAATGTCAAAGTGTCATTGTATACAGCTTCTTAAATATCTTTTCAAAGTCTTAACACTCAATGATAATACAATGATAAATATCGATATTTTGAAAAATATTAAGATCCCTTCGTCTAGTTTAGGTCAGATGACCTTTAGGATACGTGTAACCCAAAATGACTTCTGTCGTAGTTGTGGAAATGAGAAGGTGATAGAAAGTATCCAACACCATTTTTGCAACTGCCCTGCAGTTTTTAGAAATAGCACTCAGCATTTGGGGAAAACCACAAATCTGCCCCTAAAGGTACTGGCTATTTTTGTCAACTCTGTCGACACCTTTTACTTTTTGAATCCACTATTAGGCATCACAATGGGCCATAAGGCCTTTGGGTGATCTGGGCCTCAGTCGAGCAGCCTATTTAGTTGTACAACATTCTCAGGCTCTGCGCTCGTATACTTTTTTAAATATCTGTGATAAAGTCGAATGTTTATCAGGCCTGTTCCGGTTTTCACTTTCGTCAAAAATTGTCCAATTTGAATTTGTTAAATGAGCTGTTGTATAAAATTGATTGGGTTAATCAGATAATCAGAAATAAACCACTTGCTTCGACTTGCTATGTGGCTACTTCAGGACTTCCACAGGGGAGTGCAATTGGTCCTTTACGTTTCATTAACGTTTAACACCGACAACATCCCTAAGGCAAGCAGAAACGATTACCCGGACATACAGGTATAAAAGGAAACGCATAAGCTGATGCTACGGCAAAAAGCACAGCTAATCAACCACTCATCATAAGAGAAAACATAAGCATTCAAGACATAAAAAAATACATTAAAAACACACACCTAACCAAAATTCAATCCAACTTAAACGAAACTTCCAACTGGTACCAAAACATAATACCAAACAAACTCAACACCTACAACCTATTTAAAAGCAGTCGACAAAATCTCTCTCGAATGGACCAAATTAAAATAACACGCCTTAGACTTGGACACACTAGGATCACACACTCACACTACATCGACAAAAGCCCCAACACATGCACACTTTGCAATAACCGAATTTCAATGGAACACATTCTCAACTCCTGCCCCTCGCACGACTTGCTCAGACAAAGAATACTCGCCAACAATAACCCACTACAACTCCTTTCCAATCCTTCACTTTCAAACATTTTCACCATTCTGAATTATCTTAAGACTACAAACTTATAAAACTCTATATAACAAATACTATTCATTAATGTAAATACAAACCACAATCCAATAACAATTTAGAAACTAAGCTCACTATTACATTACACACATTGTACATACATATATAGTATATACATTTAAACACTCAAAGAACCCAGAGCTGAAGGCCTTAGTCGCCATTGCTCCGTACCTTTAAGCTAGCCTATAATTATTGTTAGCTTTATTGTTAGATATAGCAAATGCTTCTACAATATTACGGCCACTTACTCGATTTCTAATCAAAGTTTATCGAGCCGGGTTGAGGCCATTAATTTGGGAGTGAAATTCGTCAAAAAAATTATGTATGAGCACATGAATTATATTTTGCCAAAGACCTATTCCATGTTTGGCTTTGTCAAAAGCAATGCCAGCCAATTTAAGCATCCTTACACTAGGTTGAGCCTTTACTCTGCATTTGTGCATTCCAAGTTGGAGTATGCATCATTTATTTGGAATTCCTCTAGTGCAGTTCATACAAAGAGGCTTGAAAGGGTGCAGAAAAAATTTCTAAAATTCAAGCTTTTAATAATTGGGCCTTGGTGCATCTCTCCACTCTAGAAGATAGAAGAACTATTGCGTCTTTATTGTTTTTGAACGACCTTGTTTTTGGCTGCATTGATTGTTCTACCTTGTTAGGGGAGATACATTTAAATGTACCAGGCAGAAAACTTAGAACCTTCCAAACCTTTACCAACAAACTTTTCCGAACAAATTATTCCCTTAATGAACCTACACACTTGATCATATTAATAGGTACACACTATCAACTCTGACTTTAAGGTAACAGAAAACAGTTTTATTCATTGTTTCAAACTTAAAATTTGTTCTAATTGGTTCTTAAACTATTTGTTTTTAATAAAATAAACTTAATTGTAACATAGAATAATAATATAACATAAAAGAGATCATTTTGTGTTTCAGATACGTTTTCAGTGTGATCATAATAATAGGTACACTTCATATGTTGGTAAGAAAAAAAATTTTATTTCCATTTTGTGTTCTTTTTTTAGGTAAATTAGTATTTCCTAACTTAGTATCCAGTGTATCCACCTCTATTTTTGGCCACTACTGCTATTCTTTTTGGCATACTTTTAATAAGAGCCTGGCAGGTCTCTAATGGTGTCTCATACCACAGTTTTTGGACACCTTCCCATAATTTTTGTTTATTTGAAAATGAATGCTTTGCCAATTTGTTTTTTAAGTCTCCCTACAAGTTTTCAATGGGGTTAGGGGTCGGGGGATTGGCTTGGCCACTTCAGAACGTCAACTTTTTGGTCCTCGAAGAATTTAGATAACAGCCTTGATGTGTGTTTAGGATCATTATCTTGCTGAAATACCCAACGTAATGGCATATTTTCCTCAACATACGGTACCATAACTGTTTCCAATATAGATTTGTACTCTTCAGCATTCATTTTGTTCGTAGTCTGATAAATTGGACCTACGCCGTACCAGGAGAAGCAACTCCATACCATTATATTGCCACCTCCATGTTTGACTGTTTTTTTTTTTGTAAACCGTGGATGGAATTGCTTTCCATTAGGGCGTCGAACATTCCTTTTGACAGTCATTCCCAAACAAATTAATCTTGGTTTCATCGCTCCATAATATGTTTCTCCATTTTTTCTCCCCGGTGCATCCTACCCAGTCTTTGTGGTCCCTTGCAAAAGTTTGCCTCATAAGTGGGACTTTTCTGGCAATTCTTCCTGGTAGGTTGGCATCTTGTAGTCGTCTTCGAATAGTTGGAGCACTAACTGAACTCCCAATTTCGGCTGCAATAGCCTTCGATGACTTAAATGGGTCCTTTTAGCTCAAAGTTATTATGTAGTGGTCAAGGTTTTCTGTTGTTTTTTGTGCCCTTCCACGGGTTTCCTGTCTTGGTTTTCTTTCTAATGCATTTTTAACAATATTATGAGACCTGTTCATTAATTTGGCGATGGCTCGTAAAGATTTGCCTTCTTTTCTCAGACTAAGAACCAATCGAGCTTCTTCTTTAGTACAATGAGAATTTCGACCCAATTATTTAATTCTCTGTATTGACAGGAGCTATACTTAATTTACCTTTCGATACCAAAAGATCACTGATTACAAAATTATTCACTTGATACTTGTGAGAAACGGAGACTGTACCTATTATTATGATCAGGCGAAATGTGTGGTGGACTCGCAATTTATAGAAAAGCTTTGATATACGGGGCAGCCCCTCTTTCAACTCTTTGTCACAGTGTGGCCAGACATTGACAACAACAAAAAACCAAAAATTAAAAAGTTGTCAACACTAAAAGTACGAAAAAACCATCTATAATTTAAAAATTCCGGTGTGTACCTATTAATATGATC
>JBAMBO010003180.1:0-19386 GCA_037044535.1 Lordiphosa magnipectinata | reverse complement strand
TCAATCAGCAAAAAAAGGAAAACAAAAAAATCATAGGTATAGTAAAGTTGGTATTATATGTTTTGTCTCTGAAGATGTTCTTTAACTTTAATTTTAAATTGCGTAGCGCTTTTTATGGATTTTACAGAATTTGGTAGTGTGTTCCAGTGGCGAGCAGCATATATGAAGAACTGTTTCTCAGAACTAGCCAGTTTAATTTTAGGGCATATTAAATTATTAGTTCTAGAGGATATGGCAAATCTAAGCTTCTCATACAAGTAAATTGGTTCTCTGCGAATGATTATGTTGTGTAAAAAGGTTAGGGCCCTAAACTTTATCCATTGGCTAAGCCAAAGATCAAAAATTTTATTTGCAAAAAACGTTATGTGTTCAGTCCTATTTCTATTGAATATATAGCGAGCTATAGAATTAAAGGCGACTTTAAGTTTGTTCATACTAGCATACGCGATAAAAAAGTGTAGGAATCAGATACATTCTAGCTACTGTCATTCGAATTTGAATTGGTAGAAACTTTTGGGATAAAAAGACCTGCCTAAGTAATCTGTACAACCTTCCAGTTGCCCCATTGATGTGGGCATTCCACGACAACGTATTATTGAAGTGGATACCCAAATTGGTAGCATCATTAACATAACTTATTTGCATGCCATCAACACATAACTTAGGCAGCTGCAGGTCATCAAGGGCCTTTTTGTACAGCACCAAGCATTTGGATTTAAGCGGATTCAGTCCCAAACCATTCTCTATAGCCCACTTATTTACTTTTGTAAGTTCTTCATTACATATAGAAACACACTCATTTAACTGACTTAGCGGACTACTTACATACATCTGGACATCGTCAGCGTACATATGTATCTTACAGATGGACAGGACATTAGGGAGGTCATTAACATTCATAGGGAACAAAAACGGCCCAAGAACAGATCCTTGGGGTACACTTCGCGTAATCGAAAGAAGATCGGAGGTGCACAAACCTGCGACTACAGCCTGTTGTCTATTGCTTAGGTCGGATTTAATTAACTTAGTTGCAGTGTACGAGAAGTTAAATAGCGCGTTGAGCTTTGTGCAAAGTATTTGATAATTCACGGTGTCGAATGCTTTACTGTAGTCAAGAAGACATATGAAAGATACTTGTCCGTCGTCCATTCGACTTCGAATACCCTGCGATATTTTTAATATTGCCGTTGTTCTCTTCTGTTTTTTCTAAATCCAGATTGGCAATCATTTAGTTTGGAGTTTATCGTTAGAAATTGTTGAAATTGAATTGCGATTAGGTGCTCGAAAACTTTCGGTAGGTATGGTAAAATCGATATTTGTCCATATTCAATGGATGATTTTGGGATCGGTTGTATTTTTGCAAGCTACCACATATTTGAAAAGATGGACGTGGTGAAGACTGCCATAACATAAGTGTTATGATCAAGTATAAGGGGAAGAAGTTTTAATAAACTTAGGATTCATATCATCAAGACCCACTGCAGTCGATTTAATCTTGAGAACACATTCAAGTACATCAGCTATTATCACAGTAAAGAAACAAATTTTTTGAGATTAGATTGAACAGTAAATGGGTATATTAAAGAAGTAGATCAAACTATTAAAAAAATCGAGAAATCTGCAAAAAATTTTCATATGACAAAGGATTATTATGAAGACTTAATTGACGGCAATCGTAGGCGGGTAAATATCGGAAGTGTAGACTGATCTCAATCTCATTTGAGTCTTGATTATTATAAAGACGAGTAAGTGGACTTGTAAATAAGAGTTGTAGATCAAACGGTCCATAAAAATTTGATAGAAAGCAATGGTATACCTGATTGTAGATTAAACAGCACAAAAATCGCGAAAAAAGTTTCGTGAGTTGAGGGATAGATGACAGTTGTAGACGCGTAAATGGTTAAAGTGAACGGTCTAAAAGTCGATGAATTTTTCAAAATTTTTATATAAGCTAGACTATTATGTAGACGCGTAAATTGACGGGTCAATCGGCTTACAGAATCAGGAAATATGCAAAATTTTATAATTAGTTCAGATTGTCATGAAGATTTAATAGTTGGCAAATCAAGACGGAAAAAAAGTTGTCTTTGAATTGGATTAAAGAAATACAAAAATTTTATGAAAGTTTATATAGACATGAAGACAGTTAAATATACTGCTAAATATGAGGTGTAGATCAAAATGACCAAAAACGTGAACAGAGAGCATTTCCATTCCGAATTGAGAACACGAAAGCGGAATTGAGATCGATTTACTTTTTAAAAAGTAATGGAGTTTTTGAAACTTGGAAAAATGTTATAATGGGAACCTTATATGTAAATGATAGGAATAAGGTCTGATACTAGATCATAGGTCGGTAAAACCGTACGCATTAAATCTATTTAGCCTTGAGCAGTCGGTTTCAAATCGCACAACTTTTGTCATCTAATCTAGTAGCCGGGCATATATGTGGCATTTCACATATAAAGGCAAGCAGACTTAATTTGAAATTCAAGCGCTTATACCAAAAGCTGTAAAGATTTCTGGAACACACACGAATGAGTTTAAAATATCATGTAGATTCGATAATTTGCAATTGCCAAGAAAGCTTCACTTCTTCGTTTTGTGTTTAAAGTCCCTAAGGGGCATAGCAACTCATGCCTGATTCCTGCTAGTGATTAAATAATTAAGATAACAGTAAATAAAATTTTAAATAATAAACAAAAAAAATAGAGGAAAGCTAACTTCGGCGCGACCGAAGTTGTTATACCCTTGTAGCTTGTATGATTTATATAAATTAGTAAACACAAATATGTACATTCGTCCAAATGTACACATTTTTGACAAGGCCTCCTACACACATTTTCGACACCCAATTTCTATGCCAGCTATACTATATAGTTGTCCTATCAAACTTGGTGGAATTATGTGAAAGCATAGAAATCTTATAAATAAGAGGTTTGTGGACGTTTGCGTTGAAGACAAAAAGGTTTTTATCACTACAACATTTTCGGCCGATGGTTCCAATGGCAGCTATATGCTATAGTCATCCGATCTGGCCGGTTCCGACAAATGTGGAGCGTATTTGTACCAAAAGACTGTGTGCAAAGTTTGGTTAAGATAGTTTTAAAACTGACGGAGGAGATAGCATAGAACAGACGGACAGACGGACGGACAGACGGACGGACAGACGGACGGACAGACGGACATGGCTATATGAACTCAGCTCGTCATGCTGATCAAGAATATATATACTTAATGTGGTCGGAGATGCTTCCTTCTATGCGTTACAAACATCTCGACAATTTTAATATACCCTCTACAAGGGTATAAAAAAAAATGTATAAAATTTCGTTATCATCCCCCCATTGCAAAAAGCTATCTACGCCACTGTTATAAATGAATATTAATATTTTGAAGATTACACAGTACAACAGTAAAAAAAAGCCCGGTATGGGACCCTTAAATTATGATAAAAGGGACCTCTGTAAGCATCACCTCATACCCAGTTTTTCAAATAAAGCCTCGGTTCGAGTTTTATGGGTACTTCTGTACTTGCAACACAAAGCGACAAAAAAATTTTATCTTCGATTCAAAGGACTTAAGATAAAAATCTGGAAAATTCAGCAAATGTGTGATTGGGAACGTAAGACATGTTTTTTAAAGAACTTTAATTTCGAAAATAGCTTAAAATCAAAAATTTCAAATTGGAAGTATAATACACAAAAATTGAAATAAAAATGAAATTGGTTTGCTTTCAAATCCATGTTATATGCCAAATCAGTTCTTATTCTCCCACAGAGAGGAAAAAACACTTTCAAAAAATAGGTTTCCGTCAACTCAAAATAAGAACGAAATATGCACAAATTTGGAGCACAAATGTTATTAATATTCTTGAAATGAAGCAAGTATAACTCGATCCGACAAAAATTGTTCTTGAAATGAGACTATTGTACCACAAATGAGAAAACCCGTTCTTACACTGATTTTGACCATGTTTGTACTGATCTTGAGTCCAATATTCTTTAATTGTTCCCTCTGTGCGATCGGATAGAATTGCCGCTGCTTTAACAGAAATAAGACTTACTTTAAGTGTGAGAAAATGCATTTCTTATGTGTTTTTTTTCCTTCATTCCTCCCTTCTTTGTGCAATACATTCTTAATGAAATATGTTTTCGCAGGGGCGTTTCGCTGCCAGCATCTATTTCTCGATGATCCCTCAAAAATACTTTCTCCTGACAAAAATTTTCACAAAAGTTAATCCAATTTGCAGTTTTATGATAGGACAACGAGACAATAATACAAAAATCCCGCAAACTCGTTATCATCTGTTTGTCTGCATGAGAGTGTGTGTTTGTCCGCAACCCTTTTTCTTTTTTTTTTTTGAAGTCAGATAGCAAAGGCAACGCCTTCCCGTGGCCTTTTTGCGACTTTCTTCTGTCTAAAAGGGGTGTTTTAAAACCATTATACCATTATAAGGGCTGCCGCTTGCCTCTTGCCGCTTGCGGTTGCCTTGCGGTTGCCTTTTCTGGTCGGGACCAACAACACCCACAACCAACGCTCTCTCTCACTCTGGGATACTTTTGCCCAAATGTTCATGCTTTAATTTCAAAGAGTGTGTTTTGCATATGCAGCAGTCTAATCCCCAGCTGAGCAACAGATTATCCCTGGCAATTGTTTGGCTTGATTCTTGTTTGTGCTCCTCCAAGAAAATGCCTCAGCTCGCCCCTTTTCTCTTTCAACTTGGTCACACTTTAATGCGTTCTAATGTATGTGACTTTTGCCGCCGTTTTCAAGTGACTTGCAAAATTTCGCGCACACAACCATCAATCACTCCACGGAGAAAGAGTGCAAGAGGGGATCAGGACCTCGATCAATATAAATATTTTCTGCTGAAATTAGTTCAGAGTTCCAGTTTGGAAATAAAAACTTATGTCAGCCCCCGTCAGGCAAACATACAAACAATATACATATGCGCATGCATATGCTCGTACAATAAATTAATTATAAATGCATTAATCACTGACAAGAAAGAAATACCTTATACTTTTCGTTTTTGTTCGTTCGTATTTTTGACAAAATACTGACATGAGTGTTTGGCTTCGCTCAAAACGGACACACAAAATTTAAAACACGTTTTCGCGCTTATTTCTGGCTAATTTATGCGTTCGAATTCGAATTCACAACAGTTTGCTGGCTGAGTTGTTTGAGTTTCAGTTCGATTTTAATAAAGACAGAAATTGGTCTTCGAAGTACCCTTAAAATAGAAAGGGTCAAATGAATATTTAAGAAATTTTGGTATAATAATTTTGGTATAATAATATAGCATATTTAATATCATAGCTAAAGAGATTGCTTTTTTCGTAAGATTATTCAGTAAAACTGAGATATGCTCAGTCATTTTTGAGTCAATTACTGACATCGGAACATTGTCCAATGTAGCTCTCATAGTGCAGTCGGTGAACTAGAAATTATAATGAAATTAATCTTAATTGCTTAATAACTTGAGTAGATTAACAAGTTATGACCAAGTTTTACTTAAGTCGATGGGCCATATTGTATTATTTAATAGAAATGATCAATCACCTTTTAATAATTCTGCAAATTAGGGTTCTTGTTTGTACCAGGATCATCACTTAAATTAAAATATTTTTCCTTCAATAAATCGCAAATATGGCCGTTGAACTTTAAAGCATTAAGTTTTACTAGTGCAAATTTCTATTTGGTTTTTATTAAAAACAGATCTTTAAATGAAAAAAATAGTCTATTCCACATGACAAGATTTAAACCTGGCTATATCTTCCAGCTCAGAATGAATTGAGTCCTGTTGAGTGGGTAAATCATAAATCACTAACCCTCTATTAAAACGGCGCACAGTCCATATGCGCACGCCGCAACAACTTTATATGTGTTCTCTCTACTCTTTGTCTTTGAGCGAAGGTTGTGCTGTTGACTGCAAATGATTTCGCTAAGCCTATGGTAAAGCGTAGTGCCACAATAACTTCATATGCAGTTTCCCTTCTCTTTCTCTCCGAGCGAAGGGTTTGTTGTTGGCTGCGAATGATTTCGTATAGCCCTCACGCAAAGCTTATGGCAAAGCGTGGTGCAACAGCAACTTTATATGTGTTCTCTCTTCTTTTTCTCTCCGTGCGAAGGGCTTGTCGTTAGCTGCGAATGATTTCGTTGTGGCATCAGACAGCTACAAGCACACACACACTAACAAAAATAAGTTTTCTCTTTCTAATTCTTGTAGTTTTTGTTGTTTCACAAATATTTTCTTCAATTGTATTAGTGTTACGTACTTCATCGTTGCACTTCAAAGCCTTCACAATATTCGGATTATAAAGCTGGGATGTGAAAAAGCTTAAATCCTTTGTCTTAGGAGAGGGTGTCATTGCCAAACTTACATTTAATGAGATATACGGATGTGACAACCTAACTTGTTTCAACTCCAGATTCTTTCCCATTAGTCCGCATTTTCTCTATGTCATGCATTATGAATTGAAAAATTTTCGAAATAATTATGTTGGTCTTGTTGAAAGATGCTGGAAATTTTCAGAAATTTCGAATCAATTGCACTTTCGAAAAGTTGGCGTGGAAGTGGAATTGTAAACATGCGTGAATGCTTCCTTTTCCAAAAGCCGATTGAGATTTTCAGTTTTTGACTTTAAGTTTTCAGTCATATTGTTCATATTCATATTCGTATTGACTGTCTTGATTGCAAATCATTTCAATGGAGTCTTGTAAACGTCTGTAAATCATATCTTTTACCAATTCCGCTTCATCGATACAATAACAGACCTGTTTATTAGTTTTTTTAATATTAAAACAAGCTATGGGGCCCGATATAAAGCTGGGACGGGATAGACGAGGGTCTGGAATAGGACGGGACGGGATTGAATTGAATCAAAAATGTGGTTGCAGTTTCGTTACAGGACAAGAAAGGCATGGTTCTGGATCGGGAGGTGTCTGAATTGAATTACAAATTTGGTGGTCGGGACGGGACGGGTAGGCGTGGTCGGCAGCGTGACGCTAATAAATTGAAAATTTGCTGACGGGATAGTGACCGTTCGGAATGGATGGCACGGAATGGCCCGGCACAAGACAGTATTGTAACGAACTTGAGCCCAGCTCCGGAACTAGTCCGCGGGTGTTTTAGTGCTAAGACAATGTATCGAGTCATCGATATGTGATCGAGACATTGCTCTTCAGTACGGCTCAGTACAGAATCAGAGTGGAAATTGGATGGGCTAATACTGAAATCATGGGCCGGAATAAGGGACTCGTTTGCAATCGTGTCTCAACACAAAGCACCATTGCACACGCAACTTGTCTTCTTTCTTATATACTCTGTATAGCATTTCCCTCTCCTGTCCAAGGGCGCGCGCGTACATGCGGCTGAAACACGAACTGACGGCAGATCTAAAGGCTGATCCTGACAAATATCCACCACTCCGGGCTTGCTAGTGTGCACAACAAGCGCTGGATTGACCTTTGAAACTCAGTTGTAAGCTCAGCTTTTCTTTATCAATCAAGCATGTTTGTCTATTTCTGATTGCTGACCTAGTAAAATATCATGGTCAGCCGTCAGTTCGTCTTCCAGTCGCATGTGTGCGTGCGCCCTTAGCTAGTTTCCGCATTTTTTTCATTTTATCAAGAGCATTTACACTTCGTTACTTCTTACATTATTACTTTCATCTTATGCGTTATAATTTTGGTTTTTGTTCCTCTTCCCATTTTGTGATTTTGATTGAAAGCCACCAAATTGATTTCCACCTTGCGGTGCTTTTTTCATACTCTTTGCATGTGTTCCATGCTCCGAGGCTTTCGTTTGATTTTGATATTTGTGTGGTATGCAAATGAGATCATTGATCTGTTTTTGGTATCGATTTGTTTTTGAAGACGAAAACTTGAAACCAAATCATAATTTGACCCTTAGGGGTCGCCACATGCCAAACGAAACAGAAAACCGAAATGTTAATGTTTACCCAAATGAAAAATGCGCACACTTGTCCATATATGAATTTGGATTTGGACTCGTCGTCGTGTTCTGTCCCCGTTCTGTGCGCGAATTTGAATTTAATCAAATTAATTATAACGATCAAATTGTGGGCTCCGGTGGACAGTGATAAATTGACAGATCAGTTGGCATTATCAATCAGCTGGAATAAACTCTCTGCTTATCCCACATTTTATGGAAGTGAACCCGTTTCTCTTTCTTCTCTTGTTTTTTTTTTTTCTTCTTTCGAGTAAATATTGTGATCTAAGAAGAATAGCAGCTTCCGTCCCTGATTACCATTTCCATACACAAAAGCCAAGCTTTGTGTGGAAAATGTTCCTAATTTGTGGCCATAAAGAAACGAGCCGATTTTGGACAATTGTTCACGGTGGGAACCGTCGACCAGTTGACATCACACCATTTTTTTTTTTTCGAACCCATTTCAATGCGTAATTGTAACGTCTTTGTTGCTGTTGTTATTAACACCTTAAAGCCCCCCCCCCTCCCCTGCCCTGTACCCAAAAAACCAAATGGACTATGAAAATTGCCTTAGTGCCGGACTCTGTTGCTGCTGTTGTTGTTTATTTTGGGTGCCAAAAGGTGTTTAACCTCCGTTTCAGTTTTCAGGCAATGTTCCAGAAACCGAAACAAAGCTTCGCCTTTTGCTCGGTATGGAATTTCGTGAATTTATGCATAATGGACTTGCATTAAATTCATAACATCTCTGAGTGAGAGAGAAAGAGAGAGGGGGAGAGAAAGAGCAAGAGATGATGCTGTGAAGAAGAAGTAAAGACATGTCTCTGGTTTTAGTGGGTCATAAATGGAAAGATTTTTCACAGCTGATTGTGAGAAATGTGCTCCGACTGAATGCCCCAGCACTGTGGTTGCTGGTCTTAATTGGGCCTACCATTGGATATGTGGTACTATTGAATACCCTGGATGGAATTGGGTTGGCATTGTTGGAATTTATCTGGAGTTCTTTTCTGTGAAGAGAAGAACTACTAGAAACTTATTGGAGATCAAAAGGAAGAATGAAACAGATTAAAGGATTGGGGAATTAAGAAAAGACTCGCTCACCTTTACTTAAAGTTCGAATCTACAGCACGGTTGATCAACAAGAGCGAGGCCTAAAAGTAAGAGTGTATTTGTGTGCGAAAATAAAACGCCGTGAACTAGCTTCCTGACCGCATCGAACGCTATAGATTAGAATATCTAGACCAGGCGTGGTTACAAGTACCCCCTGGGAGGCGAAGACATTTTGCTATTTACACATATACGAGCCGAACGCATGCCGAAGCTGAGGCCAAGAGAGTAAACAGGCCTTCAGTCGCTGGCTAGCCTTTGATGCGGCCAGATCGAAGTGGGTTCACGGCGTTTTATTTTCGCACACCAATGCACTCTAACTTTTTGGCCTCGCTCTTGTTGACCAACGCTTATCTGGACTTAAAAATTGCTTAGTCGACACCGCTTCTGTCAGAAATTAGTCAGCTGTTCGCTCTCACTAACGCTCTCTGGATACATTTGAGAATATGTCCATTTCGCACTAACTGTGACTTCCTATCGTTTAGCAGAGTTCCCCAGCCATAGCTCCTTGTCAATTCACACCGAATGCTTGCCGAAGTCATACATCACTGTATGTTAGAGTGAGATACAGTCACATTTTCGCGCTCTCTGCTTGGGGAACCCTGGTTTAGCACCAGCAAAATTGAGAGGCAGTGCAATTTTTATATCTAATACTCATTTTCCACGCTAGCCAGCAACTCAACGGTTTGAGCATGCGTGCGGCTCGAGTATCTCGAGTGTCAATAGCGAAATGTCTTCGGCCTCTGGGGGCTAGGCGAGAGCATCGCTGCTCTACACTGTAGAGCAGGCATGCCCAAAAGCAGCATACGACAGAGCACTCACCAATACTCACAAATAAAAGCACCAGTAAAAATAATGAAATTGTTGTTGGTCAGTTTGCTTGCTCGCACAAACACCAATCAAAGAAGAGAACAAAACCGGTTTTTGCTCTACGCGACGCACACACACGAAATCGTTTGCTTGTGTGTCGTTTTGTATACGTCGCGTCCTGCATGTATACGATCATTGATTTCCTATCGTCGGTGCAATTACAAAAACAAAACGTACTCAAAGAGCATAAGGCTGGGCATCGCTGCTGTAGAGTCTACAGTCGGAAGCTATGAGTTGACACCATGATACAACTAATAAGGTATAGCCAGTTCTCAACTCGCTCTGTGTTTGCTCTGTCAATGCTTGGTAGCTGGCCTTACCTTGTTAGTTGTATCATGGTTTGCCACAATTGCTTTGTGTACTGAATCGTAATGATCTGTAGTTTCGTCAACGTGTGGTTTCGATTGCTTGTTGTCGAAATACACAATCGTTTCGAGCAGAGCAAAAGCAGCAGCTCGAATAACTTTCGATAACAAAAAGCTTACGGTAAGGATTTCTTTATCCTGGAACTATTTTAAAATGACTGCCATGTTGTGAATATGTATGAATGTATCTATATTTTAGTGTTAATGTGTTTTTTTAAGAAATCGTATGATGGTCACACCGTAGACTCTGTATAAAATGGACGATGACGTGAGTATAGTAGAAAACCGTAGATTAGAAACAGTATAGACAAACCTTATAGACCCAAACCGTGAAGAAATAGTAAATATGAAAGCCGAAGTGATCACACAGTAAAAGCGTGTGTGAATAGAAAACCTTTTAGATAGTGTTTAAACTCGAAAAACAGAAAAAACGTTCGATTACATATCAGGTTTGCGGTAAATCCCAAGTCGTTTTGACCAATCTGTTAAGCCGAAATGCCGAAATTAAGTAAATCCTTGCCGAAAGACGCGTCCCCAAGGTCGCTGACTTATTCGTATAACAAACCCCGTAACTTGAAGAAAGTCGGCACTACGATGAACAAACCGTAGAGACATTTTAAATATAGAAGCCGAAGTGATCGAGCAGCAAAAGCGTGTGTAAATAAAAAACCGGGTAAATTTAAAATCCATTTCTTCTCTTACTACCTGTGTGAACTAAGTATATGTGCATTTTTGTTTTGGACTCTCTCTTCATTAACTGTTATTTTATATTTCTTTTTGACATGCATATGGAATCATCTCTTTTGATCTTGGTCTTTATTGAATTTCTTCTAACTCCGTATAAGATCTCGCGGTTTTCTATTGAAATAAATAAATGTGTAAATTGAGATTAGTATGCATCAGAGACCTGCAACGAGTACTTAATTTTCGTGTACACTCGCGCATTTACTAAGCTAAGCTTAAGTGTAAGCTTTTTTTACACACGAGTAAAATAATTGAACAAGCTTGTTAAAGCTGTCGGCTAAACGTGTAACAGCGAGCTTTACGGCGGCCACGGGCGGGTATCAAGCGAGTTACCGACAATAATACACGCGGCTTACTCTCCTTGTTGTTGTGTTCGCAGGAACTCTAAAACAAAAACAAAGCAGCTGCCATCGAATACATGTCTAAATCACTCTATCTCTTTTGCTCTCACAAGTTGTTGTTTATGCATGCTTGGGTTACTCGTGTACGCTCTGTGATCGTAACAGCCCGCAATAGATCTTTGACATCGGCAACAAGTACTCGCGGTGACTTGTAGCCGAAGCTTCGAGTCAACTTATGTATTTCTACTATGCAGTATACGAGCTCGCCAATACAATGATTCGCCAATACACGATCACTTTTGAATTTTTTGTTTTGTGTATGCTTCTTGAAAATGGTCAACGAGCTTTGAGCTTTAAGTTTACTCGTACCGTATATGTAGCAAGGGTGATTGAACATACACGTGTAAGCTCGCTGCAGTTCTCTGGTATGGGTTTTAGTGGGAAAAAGTAAAGGTGGAATAGTGAGCCGGAATACTTATTATAAAGAAAAAACGTAAGTGCATAAAAAAATAACTCTTAAGAAGGATTTTTCAACAACAGTTGTAATTTTTCCAAAAAATTCAGAAAAAGAGTGTGGCTTAATAAATAGACGAGGGAAGCTGGGACCAAAATTTAAGATATCGCTACCAGAATCAATTGACATCCAAATACAATCACCAGCTTCTTTTAAAAATCCCGATAGTTATGGTAAAATTAAGCGGTCCGAAAAATTCGGCGTCTCGCAGTCCTTTCTTGTCCTGTCTTGCTTGCAGATCAAGCGCCAATTGTCGTAAGGTATCCAATAGACGAGTATATCAAGTTTTGGCAGAAAATGAAAACGTTCAATATGCCTTTCGCATAAATTATGGATCGACGAGTTCCAGCAGTTAACTTTTTCTGATGAGAAAAAGTTCCACCTGTATGACCCTGACGAAAGTATTAAAAATTTCCGCGATTTAAGGCAACCACGGGAAACATGCCATAAGAAAAATTTGGTGGTGGTGTATTGTTTGGTAAATGATTCATAAGGCGAATAGCAAATGGGAAATAATGGAAGTCTGCGGTAGCGAGTTAAATTTTAGGGCAGATTAGATTTTTAGTTCGTTGAGACGCAGCAAAATTTAGTATCTCATAAAGATATGAAGGCTCTGAAGTGTTAATTATTTTGTGCAGGAAAATGAGAGCTCTCAAGCAAATCCATGAGTTTAACGGAATGTCAAAAATTTTCTCTGCAAATTCGGATATGTGATCCGATATATCTAGCTATGTTGTTGAAAGCAACATTATGTTTAGATTTAGACTTTGCACTACAACTGCCGAAAACTTTCACACCGTATAAAAGCCAAGGTACTATGTATGTTTTTGCAACCAGTTGTTAAATATGTGTTGGTATGAAACTTTTCGTTAGATTTAACTGCCGGATTAAGGAGTATGTTTTGCCAATTGCTTTGTTTATGTGATCATCCCATGATAAAATATTGTTAAATGTAAAACAAAAATTTACTGCTCGCCCAACATCAATCTTTAGATTTGGTTAGCAACCTGTATCAAATCTCTTTTTATATACAACAATGCACTTGGACTTTGTTGGGTTGATTTTTAGACCAGTTTTCTTTGCCCAGCTCCGTATCAGTTCAAGT
Organism: Lordiphosa magnipectinata; assembly: GCA_037044535.1. NCBI lineage: Eukaryota > Metazoa > Arthropoda > Insecta > Diptera > Drosophilidae > Lordiphosa > Lordiphosa magnipectinata. The sequence goes on along the minus strand of JBAMBO010003180.1, from coordinate 6,386 downwards.
TCACTATTACAAACATCAACACATTCAGAAATTTTGTTTAACGGACGACCGACATACATCTGGACATCATCTGCATACATTTGAACATCACATTTAGACAGAACATTTGGGAGGTCTTTAACATATATCGAAAAATGTAATGGTTCAAGAACTGATAATTGTGGGACGCCACGACTTAGTGACAGAAAGGATGATCTTCTATTTACAGTAGCTACTGCTTGCAGTCGGTCATCTAGTTACGAGCTCATCAATTTTAATGCTGTACTGGAGAAATTATATAATCCACTGAGCCTTGTGCAGAGAATCTCGTGCTTGACTAAATCGAACGCTTTGCTATAATCTAGTCGTATATCTTCGCTGATTTTAGTTACGGTAGTAGTGCAACTTCAATGTTTTCTGAATCCTGATTGTCCGTCATTCAGCAGGAAGTTTTCCTGCATGAACTTAGATATTTGACAAGACTTGACTTGCTCAAGTGCTTTAGATAAGAACGGTAATATCTAGATTGGACGATTTACATTATTGTTTTTTTTCGGATTGGCAGTATTTTTGCTATTTTCCAGGCATGAGGTAAAGTGGAAGTCATTAATGCTGTGTTGTATAAATGCGTAATATGGGATAGAATTTGAAGAAGAAGAATTTTAATAAATTTGGGGTCCATTTGATCTAGTCTACTGGCATTTGACTTTACTTTTAGAACAGAAGATAGGACATCACATTGATCAACACACACAAAGTTAAAACAAGGACCTAAATTATTAATTTCTTCGGATGGCAGGTACGTATTTTCAATGATGTCAGGTACTTCAGATGGTGATTGCACGAATTTTCTGTTTAGATCATTGGGATCAATATCTTTAGATACAGTCGGCCTTGGTTTACCTAATCCTAAACACTTAATTTACTCCCAAAACTGATTGGGCGATATTGCACTTGGAAGTTTGGAGGTATAGTAGCTTCTTTTTGCAGAGTTGCATTTATATGTTACCACTTTCCGTTGAGTCTGGTAGTCTCTAAATAGACGGTCTGTACTGTACCGTTTCCACTTCTTATAGGCTTCGTCAAGTTTAATAAATAGCCCTTTGCATATCCGCATTAAACCACGATGTTTGATTTGGTTTCCCGATTTTTTGCTTAAGGGGTGCATTCTTATTGAATAGACTTTCAATATTTGTGTTCATGTACTGAAGTTGGTAGTCTACATTTGGCATCGTATAGATAATATTCCAGTTGAGGGAATTGAAATCATGAAGTAACTGATAATTAGTTCAATATTTTTAAAATCAAGATATGGAGCAGTCTTCAGATTCAGGGATAACATTAGATACCAAGAAGTGTAGATAATTGGACATTTCAATAAGACAACGCCCCAATTCACACCGCCCGCTTCACAAAAGACTTATTTTCTTCATGAAATATACCAGTATTGCAGTGGCCAGCGATCAGACCAGATTTAAATCCAATTGAGGATCTATGGGGAATCATTTCAGCCAAAGTTGAACAAAGTGGCCGTCAGTTTAATACCATAAAGCAGCTAAAAGATGCTTTGGTAGCAGTTCACGCAGGTATTTCGAGCAGGGTACAAGTATATGTAAGTTCTTTTTAAAGACTATTACAAATTCCCTGGAAAACAAACCAATGACTTTTCATTTACCAAAATTAACTTTATTTAGTCAAAAATTTTACAATTGCTCTTGACATTTTTAAGAACTTGTAAGGTTTATCAAATCAAGAGAAAGAAAAATACATTTAAGTTCCAGGGTATTCCTTAGTCCATGTTTTACCCATCGGCAAACTTTTTTTGTATGAGAAAGTAGCAACTAACGCTTTGACTTTTGGGATAATAAAAGCGCCAATGCCTCAGGCAGGACCTGTTAGCTTTAACTTGATAAATATTGGGCCCCCCCGACACCTGCACCAGCATAGCAAATCATTTCGAAATGAATCATATATCTGAAAGACCATGACACGAACAACTCATAGCCGTACGCCAAAGTGCTAGAAAGAGGCGTTTTCTGTTTTCTGCGTGATGACTATAAAAAAAAAAAAGTATGAAAATGTATAAATCACATACAGAAAACTATATAAAATCCAATTTAATGCTAGAAGGTACGACGATTGTTTTAAATGTGCAACAGCCTGAACTTGACCCAATGATATTTAGTTACAGACTAAGAAAGTGGCACCGGCAGAAGATTTCCCAGGTTTGCCAGCCAAGTGGCGCAAGCTGACAAATGACTAAGGTCGTATGAGGCTTTTGTCTTTCGGGGCGTTTGCTATTTGCTAGTTGGACGACGGGGTCGTCGCAGCAGCAGCAGCAGCAGCATCAGCAGCTGTTGACTTGGACTTCAACTTCAATCTCCAAGCAGGTGTTCCGCTAGACAAAAGAAACGAGCAACTGAAGCTGTTGATGCGCACGAATTCCGTTTTTAGCGTTTTGGCTTAGGCGATGCCAAGTTGTTGCAATAAAATTTTAATAAGATTTTTTTTTCTTCTTACCTTCTAGAATTAAAATTGTGCATCGTAAAAAATCGTGATGCAGCTCATCGATGGCGAGCTCCATTTTTGTATAAACAAAACTCCGCGCGCGCGCTCGCCTTCGCGCCACTTTGGTTTCTGAAGGCTCCAGTTGATGCCTATGGAAAATGTCTAATGGATATATTGTTAATGCAAATTGTGCTAAAAACGTTCAAAGTTGCTAATGACAGCCAACCGATTGCACTTTGGGGTGTGTCTTATAGAAAATGAGAAAAAGGCAAACGAAAATCAAATAAAATATTAGAATAATTGCAAAATAAACGTTTTGTTCGATTGATGGAATAGCCATATTTTTTCCCCCACTAGCATTATTTTGTTAGGGCTTTAACGATTTTGGAACTAGTGTAAGTGTTAAGGGAATTAGCGATTTCATTTAGAATACACCTGAAAGCTGTTATTTCACTTGTCTGATAGCTGGGCTATTCGAACATTTTTTTAAGCTTCTCAAATCTGAGCGAACTCATGTGAGAAACTCATACGAGAACATCGAAAAGTCAAGTAACAGCTTAAGCTTCCTTGTCCGTACATCTTCTGCAATTGCCCACCGACATCTTAATATACCTGTCATCAGACTGCAGACAACTTCCTGTTTCCTCTACGAAACGATATTCTCAAATTTAGTCATTGGATTATTTTCCTGCACGATATTTAGCATTTCTAAGGAGCTCGGTACGTATTCTGTAGCCGAAATGCCAATTATCCGGATCCGGAGACATGCTGCAAATACTGCAATTGCAGTGTAAATCCAAATATTGACCATAATAACACATGCGAAATGCCGCGCCCTTCGCACAGGTAAACAAAATTAGGTTTCAGCCACTTTCAACATCAGCTGCTTGTCGTCAGGAGGCGGCACTAGCAATGTCTTCGGTAAATTGGAACAAATGCATCATATCACACACGAAATTGATGCTGACAATACTAATCTCGATATGAATTAAACGAAAATAAAGATATTCGAAACTCCACGTCAGACGGCACAGACGTGTAAAATAATTGTCCCTAGTGAGCAACCGAAATATAATATATCGGAGAAACAGAATACCCATCTGTGTGTTTTATTTGACCTTGAGCCGGCTAAACTCAAATTTCCACAATTTAGAAAGGCCAACTTTAACCTTTCCGATATTCATTAAAGCTTTATTTTATTAATAGGGAATCATTCTTTGTCCTGTTTTTTTATCCTTTTAAAAAAATCTGTCCGTTTTCTGTCTTTTTTTCTGGGATCAACTGCTCTTTTTTGTGTAGAGGCGTTGGCAACACTATGCTGAATCTACTTGGGGCCCTTACATAAGGATTTTAAAACTATTTAAATGTTTTCTACACCCAAGAAAAAGTAATCATCAAACTGACTCTTTTTAGTCATCAATTTGAATTCATTGAGTATCAAATACTCTTTAATATTAAAAATATTATGTTTTCGAAAGCATTAAAATGATATTTCGAGGATATCAAATTGATACTAACTTGTAGCAGAATGACACTTTCATGTATTAAATCAATACTATATCTTATCCATTTGATATTTCAATTCTCAGTATTATTATACCATTTATTTTGTAATTTTATTCGATTTTCATTGATAGGCTTTCTTAGATCATAAAAATTTTTGTAACGTATTTACATTTTTGTTGACAGATTTTTTTTGTCGACTCTTAATAAAAATATAAATAAACAAATTATTCCAAAATCATTGCAAAGTATTTTGCTCGCTACTGAATCACAGTGCTTTCAAAAGTGGTAAAGCCTGGCACTAGAGTATAACGCAGAGGTAACCCTTGAGGATCGAAGCAAATGGGAGAAGCATCACTTTGAAATTATTAGAAGCTTAGAATTCATAATGAGGAACAGGTGGAGGAACTCCTTCTCGACACTAAACTACAATATGGCAGAAAACAATTACTTCCAAGCTAGATTTGGGTCAGTGACGATATCGAATATTTTCAAGTCCCGAATCGAAATGCTCAGCCTCTACTACAAACCGCAACATTAGAATGAAGACATCAAGTGCACTCTATGCAATTTGCGAGAACCAGAGGATGTCCGGTCCTTAAGGAAATCAGGACAGGCATGCTAGGGAAGCCACGTCTTAATGAGGAGGAATGTCGCGCACTATTCAACGGCTGCAACTGGGCTGCGCTGTCATCTTTTATAAGTCTAGCTTTGAGATATAAATATAAATATTAAAAAGAAATTTGTAAATACACACCTGATCATATTAATAGGTACACACATCAACTCTGACTTTAAGCTAACAGAAAACAGTTTTATTCATTGTTTCAAACTTAAAATTTGTTCTAATTGGTTCTTAAACTATTTGTTTTTAATAAAATAAACTTAATTGCAACATGGAATAATAATATGACATAAAAGAGATCATTTTGGGTTTCAGATACGTTTTCAGTGTGATCATAATAATAGGTACACTTCATGTGTTGGTAAGAAAAAAAATTGTAATTTCCATTTTGTGTTTGTTTTTTTAGGTAAATTAGTATTTCCTAACTTAGTATCCAGTGTATCCACCTCTATTTTTGGCCACTACTGCTATTCTTTTTGGCATACTTTTAATAAGAGCCTGGCAGGTCTCTACTGGTGTCTCATACCACAGTTTTTGGACACCTTCTCATAATTTTTGTTTATTGGAAAATGAATGCTTTGCCAATTTCGTTTTTAAGTCTCCCCACAAGTTTTTAATGGGGTTAAGGTCGGGGGCTTGGCTTGGCCACTTCAGAACGTCAACTTTTTGGTCCTCGAAAAATTTAAATAACAGCCTTGATGTGTGTTTAGAATCATTATCTTGCTGAAATATTCAACGTAATGGCATATTTTCCTCAGCATACGGTACCATAACTGTTTCCAATATGGATTTGTACTCTTCAGCATTCATTTTGTTCGTAGTCTGATAAATTGGACCTACGCCGTACCAGGAGAAGCAACCCCATACCATTATATTGCCACCTCCATGATTGACTGTTTTTTTTGTAAACCGTGGATGCAATTCCTTTCCATTAGGGCGTCGAACATTCCTTTCACAGTCATTCCCAAACAAATTAATCTTGGTTTCATCGCTCCTTAATATGTTTCTCCATTTTTTCTCCCCGGTGCATCCTACCCAGTCTTTTTGGTCACTTGCAAAAGTTTGCCTTATGGTGATATTTTTTTTGCGCATAAGTGGAACTTATCTGGTAGTTCTTCCTGGTAGGTTGGCATCTTGTAGTCGTCTTCGGATAATTGGAGCACTAACTGAATTCCCAATTTCGGCTGCAATAGCCTTCGATGACTTAAATGGGTCCTTTTTGCTCAAAGTTACTATGTAGTGGTCAAGGGTTTCTGTTGTTTTTTGTGGCCTTCCACGGGTTTCCTGTCGTGGTTTTCTCTCTAATGCATTTTTTACAAAATTATGAGACCTGTTCATTAATTTGGCGATGGCTCGTAAAGATTTGTCTTCTTTTCTGAAACTAAGAAACAATCGAGCTTCTTCTTTAGTACAATGAGAATTTCGACCCATTTTTTTTGAAAAAAATAATTATTTAATTCTCTGTATTGACAGGAGCTATACTTAATTTACCTTAAGTTACCAAAAGATCACTGATTACAAAATTATTCACTTGATACTTGTGAGAAACGGAGACTGTACCTATAATTATGATCAGGCGAAATGTGTGGTGGACTCGCAATTTATAAAAAAGCTTTGATATACGGGGCAGCCCCTCTTTCAACTCTTTGTCACAGTGTGGCCAGACATTGACAACAATAAAAAACCAAAAATAAAAAAGTTGTCAACACTAAAAGTACGAAAAAACCATCTATAATTAAAAAATTACGGTGTGTACCTATTAATATGATCG
>JBAMBO010003179.1:0-19779 GCA_037044535.1 Lordiphosa magnipectinata | reverse complement strand
ATTTAGAAAAATTTCAAAACTTTAGAAAAATTTCAAAATTTTAGAAAAATTTCAAAATTTTAGAAAGTATTTTCTTAAAAATTCATTGATAGGGCAACTTTTCTAAAATTCAGAGAATTTTTTCTTAAATATATAAATTTTTTTCTTAATATTAAGGGGGGATTCTCCATGCGCAAAATTTTTCTTTCGTTTTTTTTTTTTTGCATTTTTTTATAGCTTGAATATTTAATAATATCGCCCTAAGAGGATTTTTTGAAATTCGAAATGCTTTAGAAGATATAGCCTTTTTTGTCGAACAAAGTCTTCGCTAAAACGAGTAATTTTTGAGTATATAAATTTCTAGTAAATAAAGCTGAGAAATAACGGCTGGTTCTTGAATTTGAATGGTAAGATGTTGTCGCCTCAGATCAATATCGATTCTTAATCGATTTTTAATCAATTATTATCGAAGGCTATCCTATAAAATGCTCAGGCTGCGAAACTAGAAGGCAGAATGGCACGCAGAGCAGAGAGAGCTGCTGCTGAAAACAGTATATACAGCTGGCATCGCCGACTAATATCTGTAAGTATATAATATCTGTAATATTTTTGGCTACTTTCAAAACAACTTTTTCGGACTGCCAAGCCAGTTTTCTCTAAACCGATTTTGAAGAAAAAACAAAATGCAATCGATTCTCGAAATGCATTTTTACATTTTTTATTTTTTTTCAAAAGAATTACTTCAAAATTTAAACGCATTTATCTCGGAACCACGTTTTTCGATCTGGCGGCCATGATATCTCCAGTTACACTGAACCGATTTTGATGAAACTAAGTGAAATCAACGCATTTTTTTTCGAGGTTCAGACCAGAATAACATCTACACTGATTATAAGACGACGAGACGAGAAATCGTGGCCGCCAGAACTATACCTTTTTTTTTGGACCCCTCACTTTGACTTCCGAGAACTTTTTGAACATCCCTCATATCGAAGCAGAAAAATTTTTTTGTTTACTTTTATCTGTTTGTAACACAATAAAAAAAAAGGATTGAAAAAACTCTTTGCGTTTTCAAATATGATTTATTTTAAAAAAGGTCCAAAAAACAGCCTCGACATGGAGAATCCCCCTTAAGGTGATTTCGGTTCTAGGGCTATTTTCTTAAATGTAGAAAAATAGTTATCTGAGTGTAGATCAGTCCAAAAAATGGCGATGTTATGTTAATTTTTCCTATGATATAAGATTTGAAAATTTGATGGATGGCATTGTAGACGGGTAAATAGAAAGTGTAGATCAAACTATTAACAAAATCGAGAAATCTGCAAAATTTTTCATATGGCCAAAGATGATTATTAAGACTTATTTGACGGCAATAGTAGACGGGTAAATATAGGAAGGAATGTTGAAATATAGACCGACCTCTTTCTCATTTAAGATTTAATTATAATTAAGATGAGTAAATAGACGGGTAAATAAGAGTTGTAGATCAAACGGTCCCTAAAGATTTGATAGATAGCAATGGTATACCTGATTGTAGATTAAACGGCACAAAAAATCTCGAAATTTTCCAAGTTGAATGAGTTGTGGGATAGATGACAGTTGTAGACGCTTAAATGGTTAAAGTGAATGGTCCAAAAAGTCGCGGAATTTTTTTAAATTGTTGTATAAGCTAGACTATTATGCAGACGCGTTAATTGACAGGTCAACGGGTCAATCGGTTTACAGAATCAGGAAATATGCAAAATTGTATAATTAGTTCAGATTATCATGAAGATTTAATAGTTGGCAATTCAAGACGGTAAAAAAGGAGGTGTCGGTGAATTGAATTAAAATAATACAAAAACTTGCATAATTTTGATGTGAATTAAGATTGACATGAAGACAGTTAAATATACTGGTAAATATGAGGTGGAGATTAATAGGACCAAAAACGTAAAAAAAGAGCATTTCCATTCGGAATTGAGAACACGAAAACGAAAGCGGAATTGAATTCGATTTATTTTCAAAAAGTAATGGAGTTGCCTAATGGAATAGAAAAAAAATTTGAAAAATGTTTTAATAATAACTTTATATGAGAAATGATAGGAATAAGGTCGGATACTAGATCATAGGTCGATAAAACCGTTCGCATTAAATCTACTTGGCCTTAAGCAGTCGGTTTCAAATCGCTCAACTTTTGTCATCTAATCTAGTAGCCCGGCTTGTATGAGGCATTTCACATCTAAAGGCAAGCAGATTTAATTCGAAATTCAAGAGTTTATACCAAAATCTCTAGTGATTTCTGGAACACACACGAATTAGTTTAAAATATCATTTAGATTCGATAATTGGCAATTGCCAAGTTAGCTTCACTTATTCGTTTTGTGTTTAAAGTCCCTAAGGGGCATAGCAACTCATGCCTGATACCTGCTAGTGATTAAATAAGCAAGATAACAATAAATAAAATTTTAAATTAAAAAAAAAAAATTTATAAAATTTCGTTATCATCCCCCCATTGCAAAAAGCTATCTACGCCACTGTTATAACCCAGCAAACAATATGTGCGTTTTCTGACACTTTTTTATGAGCATTCACCGTCATAATTTGCTCAAAAAAGTGTCCGGAATGAGCGTTTTTTTCTATGAAACCGGTCGCACTTAATGTGGAAGATTTCTGAGTCCAATCTGACTCTTTTCTGACACAGATATAAGTGCTTTCACCCTCCCAATGAAGCACAGAAACACCTCATAAAATACACATTAAAGTTAATTTTCTAGACACTTGAAGGGCAGCTGATAGGCTCTTTCCAGACTCATATTGGAGTGCTGATCCGAAATAGCTCAGACATAAATGCTTTTTATATTTTCGCACTGAATATGCTCCGAAAACCTTCAAATTTATGTGTTTACTCCAAAAACGCTCTTAAGCTCGGCTCTTTTCAGACACATAATTTGGAGCGCTCTTAACTTGGTTTGCTGGGAAATGAATATTAATGTTTTGAAAGTTATATATAAGTTTTTTAAAGAACTTTAATTTCGAAAATAAGAGCTTAAAATCAAAAATTTCAAATTGGAAGTATAATACTCAAAAATTTAAATGGATGAAATTTGTTTGCTTTCAAATCCATTTAATATGCCAAATCAGTTCTTATTCCCCCACAGAGAGGAAAAAACACTTTCAAAAAATAGGTTTCCGTCAACTCAAAATAAGAACGAAATATGCACAAATTTGGAGCACAAATGTTATTAAAATTCTTAAAATGAAGCAAGTATAACTCGATCGGACAAAAATTGTTCTTGAAATGAGAACATTGTACCAGAAATGAGAAAACCCGTTCTTACACTGATTTTAACTATGTTTGCACTGATATTGAGTCCAATATTCTTTAATTGTTCCCCCTGTGCGTTCGCCGCTGCTTAAACAGAAATCAGACTTACTTTAAGTGTGAGAAAATGCATTTCTTGTGTGTTTTTTTTCCTTCATTCCTCCCTTCTTTGTGCAATACATTCTGAATGAAATATGTTTTCGCAGGGGCGTTTCGCTGCCAGCATCTATTTCTCGGTGATCCCTCAAAAATACTTTCTCCTGACAAAAATTTTCACAAAAGTTAATCCAATTTGCAGTTTTATGATAGGACAACGAGACAATAATACAAAAATCCCGCAAACTCGTTATCATCTGTTTGTCTGCATGAGAGTGTGTGTTTGTCCGCAACCCTTTTTCTTTTTTTTTTTGAAGTCAGCTAGCAAAGGCAACGCCTTCCCGTGGCCTTTTTGCGACTTTCTTCTGTCTAAAAGGGGTGTTTTAAAACCATTATACCATTATAAGGGCTGCCGCTTGCCTTTTGCCGCTTGCGGTTGCCTTGCGGTTACCTTTTCTAGTCGGGACCAACAACACCCACAACCAACGCTCTCTCTCTCTCTCTCTGGGATACTTTTGCCCAAATTTTCATGCTTTAATTTCAAAGAGTGTGTTTTGCATATGCAGCAGTCTAATCCCCAGCTGAGCAACAGATTATCCCTGGCAATTGTTTGGCTTGATTCTTGTTTGTGCTCCTCCAAGAAAATGCCTCAGCTCGCCCCTTTTCTCTTTCAACTTGGTCACACTTTAATGCGTTCTAATGTATGTGACTTTTGCCGCCGTTTTCAAGTGACTTGCAAAATTTCGCGCACACAACCATCAATCACTCCACGGAGAGAGAGAGAGCAAGAGGGGATCAGGACCTCGATCAATATAAATATTTTCTGCTGAAATTAGTTCAGAGTTCCAGTTTGGAAATAAAAACTTATGTCAGCCCCCGTCAGGCAAACATACAAACAATATACATATGCGCATGCATATGCTCGTACAATAAATTAATTATAAATGCATTAATCACTGACAAGAAAGAAATACCTTATACTTTTCGTTTTTGTTCGTTCGTATTTTTGACAAAATACTGACATGAGTGTTTGGCTTCGCTCAAAACGGACACACAAAATTTAAAACACGTTTTCGCGCTTATTTCTGGCTAATTTATGCGTTCGAATTCGAATTCACAACCGTTTGCTGGCTGAGTTGTTTGAGTTTCAGTTCGATTTTAATAAAGACAGAAATTGGTCTTCGAAGTACCCTTAAAATGGAAAGGGTCAAATGAATATTTAAGAAATGTTGGTATAATATAGTTGCATATTTAATATCAAAGCTAAAGAGATTACTTCTTTCTATATAAGATTATTCAGTAAACCTGAGATATGCTCAGTCGTTTTTTGAGTCATTAACTGACATCGGAACATTATCCATTGAAGCGCTTATAGAAATTAGTTTTAGTCGCTTAATAATCAGAGTAGTTTAACAAGTTATGCCCAAGTTATACTTAAGTGGATGAGCCATATTGTATAATATCATAGAAATGATCATTCAATTTTAAATAATTCTGCAAATTATAGTTCTAGTTTGTACCAGAATCATCGCTGGAATTAAAAGCCTTGGGTGCTTCTTGACAATTGGGGAGCTAATTTTCCTTCAATAAACCGATTTATGTTTTACTAGTGAAAATTTCTATTTAATTTGTATTAAAAATAGATTTTTAAAAGAACCTGTTAATTTTATTTGATCTCCTTAGGTAGTCTATTCCACATGATAAGAATTAAACCTGGATATATCTTACAGCTCAGAATCAATTGAGTCCTGTAGAGAGGGTAAGTCATAAATTACTAGTACTCTATTACAGAAAGGCCCATTCCTGTAATAGAGTTGCACTTCGTAACAACTTTATACGTGTTCTTTTTATTCTTTATCTTCGAGCAAATGTTTTGTTGTTGGCTGCGAATGATTTCGTATAGCCCTCACGGAAAACTTATGGCAAAGCGTAGTGCAACCACAACTTTATATGTGTTCTCTCTTCTCTTTCTCTCTGAGCGAAGGGTTTGTTGTTGGCTGCGAATGATTTCGTGTGCATCAGACTGCCACAAGCACACACACACACACACACTTTTTAATTCTTGTAGTTTTTTGTTGTTTCACAAATATTTTCTTCATTTGTATGGCTGTAGGGCACCTCTGCTCTATTACGTACTCCATCGTTGCACTTCAAAGCCTTCACACTAATCGGATTATAAAGCTGAGATCATTGAATGATGGCTGTGATTAAAGCGCAAGTCCCAGGTATTAGGATAGGGTGTCATTCCCCAACTTACATTTAATAAGATGTACGGATGTGATAACCTAACTGACAGCTTCAGATTCTTTCCCATTAGTTGATATATTCTCAATGTCAAGCATTATGAATTGACCAAGTTTCGAAATACTTATGTTGGCTTTGGCTTACTTTCTCGAAAAATGCTAGAGATTTTCAGGCGAGTTCCCGTTTTCGATTTCGATCAAGTTATGTGGAATTGGATCTATTTACCACTTTATGAAAAGTAAACCGAACGCAATTCCGCTTCGGTTTTGTTATGTGTTCTCAATTCCGAATGGACTTGCTCTCTTTTTACTTTTGGCAACCACCGGTCCAAACGAGATTGGCACTAGATCAGTGTTCCCCAAGAAGAGAGTGCGAAAATGCGGCTGTCTCTCTCTCTCTCTCTCTAACAGTGTGTATTGCCGAGTGTGTTCGGACTTCAGGTGCCATGACTAAGGAACTCTGAACTAGATACTTCTGGAAAATTAACTTTTCTTTCGTGTTACTTTTCTTATTTGCAGCCACTGACAGATTCTGGACACATTAAACAAAAAAAAGTTTTTGTAAATCATTTTAAGACTTAAGTGCAAATCAAATTGCACTACAAATTTATTAATTAATCACAGAATTAAGGTAAATTTTTTTTATGTACACTTACTTTTCATTCCAGCGACCAACAAGCTATAGTTTTCAAAAGGGAAAACTGTTTCGTTTTGGTGTTGCGAGAACACGAATCAGTTCCACTCTCGAAAAGTTGGCGTGGAAGTGGAATTGTGAACTTGCCTGAATGGTTCCTTTTCCAAAAGCCGATTGTGTTTTTCAGTTTTTTACATTAAGTTTTCATTAATATGAATCGAATCGGCACAGGATAGACAGGAGTCCAGATAAAGAAGGTAGATTCGAATTTACATTTCCGCGCCCCTTTCGATATGATTCTAACGGCAAGATCTTCCGTTTCCGGCAAAATGCATATCATCGTTTTGTTCTTTCTGCCATACAAACTTCTACATTTTTTCTTCTTAAGAAGCACTCCATTAAAGCAGCGATTGACACTCCTGACAAGAGAGCAAACAGCTTTTCAGTTGCTGGTCAGCGGCAAAGAAGATTTAACATAGAAGCGCAATTTGAAACGCCACTCTTTTTTCAGTGATGTTAACTTCATTGTGATAAAGAGATATTTCATTGTGCCAACAACATACTATTCTCAAAATTATTGTCGACATAGGTAATTACGGTGGTTAGAGGGGGACAAACATAGTCAAAAAAAAACTCATAGAGTCAAAACGACTGCGAACAGCTGACTAATATCTGAGCGAAAAGTTGACGACACAGAAAATCTTGCATCTATGTTAAATCTTCTTTGTCCAGCGGTCGATGATGAAGGTCAGTGCTGGCTTGGGTCGCTTTATTCTTTCTTCTTTGCTCTATTGCAGCGATTGTCAAGAAGAGCGAGGCCAAAAACTGAGAATGTATTGAGTTTTTGGCCTCGCTCTTCTTGACATTAGAGCGAAGGAACTGCAATTGTCGTTCGTTGTCGTTTATATGGGTGCCTGCTGATGATAGGACCGGAAGACCCTTGAATTAGTACTATACAGAAAAAATGCTATCCGTGTTATCGCTTAAAATCTTTGTTGATTTGTGTTAATTATTGAATAATAATCAACCGTGGACCTTGAGCCGGAAAAACAATCACTTTCAGGGGTGTCCTTTTGTATAAACGATGAACGGACTATGAGAGAAAAACCGTAAGCATTAAATCTACTTGGCTTTAAGCTATCGGTTTCAAATCGCTCAACTTTCGTCATCTTATCATTATAGTAATAAACATTTGAATAAAGTAAAACAGTTTAATAGGCTTTTTACACTGAGCACATGTAACATCTAACATCCCACATCATGAGTTAAAAGGCTTAATAACTATTTGCTATGCCAACATTTGTAAATTTTTGTTAAGTCAAAATAATAAGTAGGTTTGTGTCTAAAAGGACCACCCAATAAAGATGACAAATTTTGCCTCTGGAGATTTCTGGGACACACCCGTATGATACTAATTTAAAATAATTGAGCTAAATATCACATAATGCGACAGACGAGCTTTCTCATTCTGTTGGTTTTTGTAAATTTTAGTATTAGAACCAAAGAGTGGGGCCCACAGTTGTCTACCCTCCATTTTTTTTGCACTCTACCATAACGCCACAACAGCAACAGTTTCGACAGTATATGAACAATTCCCAGGTATTTAAGTGATAACAGCAAATGTGTCTAGTGGAAATGTTTCGGTTCTAAAGAAATCAACAGACGGTTCATTTTCTGTACTTGACCAAGGAGAAAGACAAAAGAAGTTTTACAACTACACAAAGCATCAGTGCACACGCAACTTGTGTACTTTCTTATATACTTTGTATAGCATTTCCCCTCTCCTGTCTAAGGGCGCGCGCACGGAGAGAACTTAAGGCTGATCCTGACAAATAACCACGCTCCGTGCATGCTAGTGAGCACAACAAACGCTGGATTGATCTTTAAAACTCAGTTGTAAGCTCAGCTTTTCGGAATCAATTAAGCATGTTTGTTTTTTTTTCTGATTGCTGACCTAGTAAAATATTATGGTCAGCCGTCAGTTTATCTTCCAGTCGCATGTGTGCTTGCGCCCTTAGCAAGAGCATTTACACTTCGTTACTTCTTACATTATTACTTTCATCTTATGCGTTATAATTTTGGTTTTTGTTCCTCTTCCCATTTTGTGATTTTGATTGAAAGCCACCAAATTGATTTCCACCTTGCGGTGCTTTTTTCATACTCTTTGCATGTGTTCCATGCTCCGAGGCTTTCGTTTGATTTTGATATTTGTGTGGTATGCAAATGAGATCATTGATCTGTTTTTGGTATCGATTTGTTTTTGAAGACGAAAACTTGAAACCAAATCATAATTTGACCCTTAGGGGTCGCCACATGCCAAACGAAACAGAAAACCGAAATGTTAATGTTTACCCAAATGAAAAATGCGCACACTTGTCCATATATGAATTTGGATTTGGACTCGTCGTCGTGTTCTGTCCCCGTTCTGTGCGCGAATTTGAATTTAATCAAATTAATTATAACGATCAAATTGTGGGCTCCGGTGGACAGTGATAAATTGACAGATCAGTTGGCATTATCAATCAGCTGGAATAAACTCTCTGCTTATCCCACATTTTATGGAAGTGAACCCGTTTCTCTTTCTTTTCTTTTTTTTTTCTTCTTTCGAGTAAATATTGTGATCTAAGAAGAACAGCAGCTTCCGTCCCTGATTACCATTTCCATACACAAAAGCCAAGCTTTGTGTGGAAAATGTTCCTAATTTGTGGCCATAAAGAAACGAGCCGATTTTGGACAATTGTTCACGGTGGGAACCGTCGACCAGTTGACATCACACCATTTTTTTTTTTTTTCGAACCCATTTCAATGCGTAATTGTAACGTCTTTGTTGCTGTTGTTATTAACACCTTAAAGCCCCCCCCTTCCCTGACAATTCCACTGTACCCAAAAAACCAAATGGACTATGAAAATTGCCTTAGTGCCGGACTCTGTTGCTGCTGTTGTTGTTTATTTTGGGTGCCAAAAGGTGTTTAACCTCCGTTTCAGTTTTCAGGCAATGTTCCAGAAACCGAAACAAAGCTTCGCCTTTTGCTCGGTATGGAATTTCGTGAATTTATGCATAATGGACTTGCATTAAATTCATAACATCTCTGAGTGAGAGAAAAAGAGAGAGGGGGAGAGAGAAAGAGCAAGAGATGATGCTGTGAAGAAGAAGTAAAGACTTGTCTCTGGTTTTAGTGGGTCATAAATGGAAAGATTTTTCACAGCTGATTGTGAGAAATGTGCTCCGACTGAATGCCCCAGCACTGTGGTTGCTGGTCTTAATTGGGCCTACCATTGGATATGTGGTACTATTGAATACCCTGGATGGAAGTGGGTTGGCATTGTTGGAATTTATCTGGAGTTCTTTTCTGTGAAGAGCAGAACTACTAGAATCTTATTGGAGATCAAAAGCAAGAATGAATCAGATTGAAGGATTGGGGAATTAAGAAAAGACTCGCCACCTTTACTTAAAGTTCGAATCTACAGCAGGGGCTAAAACGTGAGAGTTTATTGCAAAAATAAAACGCCGTGAACTGTAGCTTCGACCTGACCGCATCGAACGCTATAGAGTAGAATATCTAGACCAGGCGTGGTTACAAGTACCCCCTGGGGGGCGAAGACATTTCGCTATTTACACATATACGAGCCGAACGCATGCCGAAGCTGAGGCCAAGAGAGTAAACATGCCTTCAGTCGCTGGCTAGCCTTTGATGCGGCCAGATTGAAGCTGGTTCTCGGCGTTTTATTTTCACACACCAATACACTCTTACTTTAAGGCCTCGCTCTCGTTGTCCAACGCTGATCTAGACTTAAAAATTTCTCAGTCGACACCGCTTCTGTCAGAAATTAGTCAGCTGTTCGCTCTCACTTACGCTCTCTGGATACATTTGGGAATATGTCCATTTCGCACTAACTGTGATTTCCTATCGTTTAGCTGAGTTCCCCAGCCATAGCTCCTGGGGGCCGAACAAACTTGTCAATTCACACCGAATGCTTGCCGAAGTCATGCATCACTGTGTGTTAGACACAGTCACATTTTCGCGCTCTCTGCTTGGGGAACCCTGGTTTAGCACCAGCAAAATTGAGAGGCAGTGCAATTTTTATATCTAATACTCATTTTCCACGCTAGCCAGCAACTCAACGGTTTGAGCATGCGTGCGGCTCGAGTATCTCGAGTGTCAATAGCGAAATGTCTTCGGCCTCTGGGGGCTAGGCGAGAGCATCGCTGCTCTACACTGTAGAGCAGGCATGCCCAAAAGTAGCATACGACAGAGCACTCACCAATACTTACAAAGAAAAGCACCAGTACTAATAATGAAACTGTTATTGGTCAGTTTGCTTGCGCGCGCAAACACCAATCAAAGAAGAGAACAAAACCAGCTTTTATTCTACGCGACGGACACACACGAAATCGATTCCATGTGTGTCGTTTTGTATACGTCGCGCCCTGCATGTATACGATCATTGATTTTCTATCTTAGTTGAAATTACAAAAACAAAACGTACTCAAAGAACGTAAGCCTGAGCATCGCTGCTGAAGAGTCTACAGTCGGAAGCTATGAGAACGTATTCTTAGTTGACACCATGATACAACTTATAAGGTATGGCCAGTTCTCAACTCGCTCTGTGTTTCTGCTTGCAAGTCTGCAATCTGCACAAGCTTTCAGAAATAGCTCTTAGCTTACAATGATAGGAAGCTGGCCATACCTTGTTAGTTGTATCATGGTTTGCCACGATTGTTTTGTGTACTGAATCGTAATGATCTGTAGTTTCGTCAATGTGTGGTTTCGATTGCTTGTTGTCGAAATTCACAATCGTTTCGAGCAGAGCAAAAGCTGCAGCTCGAATAACTTTCGATAACATAAAGCTTACGGTAAGCATTTCGTTATCCTGTAGTCTTGGGAATTATTTTAAAATGACCGCTATGCTGTGAATATGTATGAATGTATCGATATTTTAGTGTTAATCTGTTTTTTTAAGAAATCGTATGATGGTCACACCGTAGACACTGTATAAAATGGACGATGACGTGAGTATAGTAGAAAACCGTAGATTAGAAACAGTATAGACAAACCGTGGAGACATGGTAAATATGAAAGCCAAAGTGATCACACAGTAAAAGCGTGTGTGAATAGAAAACCTTTTAAATAGTGTTAAAAATCGAAAAACAGAAAAAACGTTCGATTACGAATCAGGTTTGCGGTAAATCCCAAGTCGCTTGACCAATCTTTTACGCCGAAAAGCCGAAATTAAGTTAATCCTTGCCGAAAGATGCGTCCCCAAGGTCGCTGACTTATCCGTATAACAAACCCCGTACCCTGAAGAAAATCGGCATTACGATAAACAAACCGTAGAGACATTTTAAATATAGAAGCCGAAGTGATCGAGCAGCAAAAGCGTGTGTAAATAAAAAACCGGGTAAATTTACAATCCATTTCTTCTCTTACTACCTGTGTGAACTAAGTATATGAGCATTTTTGTTTTGGTCTCTCTCTTTATTAACTGTTATTTTATATTTCTTTTTGACATGCATATGCAATCATCTCTTTTGATCTTGGTCTTTATTGAATTTCTTCTAACTCCGTATAATATCTCGCGGTTTTCTATTGAAATAATTAATTGTGTAAATTGAGATTAGTATGCATCAGAGACCTGCAACGAGTACTTAATTTTCGTGTACACTCGCGCATTTACTCGGCTTGTTTGTGCACGCCACTTTGGTGTGACACACAAGAAATGATCGTAAGCACATTATGTCAGAACGTGTAAGCTTTTCTTACACACGAGTAAAATAATTGAACAAGCTTGTTAAAGCTGTCGGCTAAACGTGTAATATCGAGCTTTACGGCGGCCACGGGCGGGTATCAAGCGAGTTACCGACTATAATACACGCGGCTTACTCTCCTTGTTGTTGTGTTCGCAGGAACTCTAAAACAAAAACAAAGCAGCTGCCGTCGAATGCATGTCTAAATCACTCTATCTCTTTTGCTCTCACAAGTTGTTGTTTATGCATGCTTGGGTTACTCGTGTACGCGCTGTGGTCGTAACAGCCCGCAATAGATCTTTGACATCCGAAGCTTCGAGTCAACTTATGTATTTCTACTATGCAGTATACGAGCTCGCCAATACAATGATTCGCCAATACACGATCACTTTTGAATTTTTTGTTTTGTGTATGCTACTTGAAAATGGTCAACGAGCTTTGAGCTTTAAGTTTACTCGTACCGTATATGTAGCAAGGGTGATTGAACATACACGTGTAAGCTCGCTGCAGTTCTCTGGTATGGATTTTAGTGGAAAAAAGTAAAGGTGGAATAGTGAGCCGGAATACTTATTATAAAGAAAAAACGTAAGTGCATAAAAAAATAACTCTTAAGAAGGATTTTTCAAGAACAGTTGTAATTTTTCTGAGTGAGGGAAGCTGGGACCAAAATTTAAGATATCGCTACCAGAATCAATTGACATCCAAATACAATCACCAGCTTCTTTTAAAAATCCCGATAGTTATGGTAAAATTAAGCGCTCCGAAAAATTCGGCGTCTCGCAGTCCTTTCTTGTCCTGTCTTGCATGCAGATCAAGCGCCAATTAAGTCTTTAGGTATCCAATAGACGAGTATATTAAGTTTTGGCAGAAAATGAAAACGTTCAATATGCCTTTCGCATAAATTATGGATCGACGAGTTTCAGCAGTTAACTTTTTCTGATGAGAAAAAGTTCTACCTGTATGGCCCTGACGATAGTAATAAATATTATCGCGATTTAAAGCAACCACGGGAAACACGCCATATCAGAAATTTCGGTGGTGGTGTATTGTTTGGTAAATGATTCCAAAGACGAATAGCAAATGGGAAATAATAGAAGTCTGCGTTAGCGAGTTTATTTTTAGGGCAGATTAGATTTTTAGTTCGTTGAGACGCAGCAAAATTTAGTATCTCATAAAGATATGAAGGCTCTGAAGTGTTAATTATTTTGTGCAGGAAAATGAGAGCTCTCAAGCAAATCCACGAGTTTAACGGAATGTCAAAAATTTTCTCTGCAAATTCGGATATGTGATCCGATATATCTAGCTATGTTGTTGAAAGCAACATTATGTTTAGATTTAGACTTTGCACTACAACTACCGAACACTTCCACACCGTATAAAAGCGAAGGTACTATGTATGTTTTTGCAACCAGTTGTTTAATATGTGTTGGTATGAAACTTTTCGTTAGATTTAACTGCCGGATTAAGGAGTATGTTTTGCCAATTGCTTTGTTTATGTGATCATCCCATGATAAAATATTGTTAAATGTAAAACCTAAATTTACTGCTCGCTCAACATCAATCTTTAGATTTGGTTAGCAACCTGTATCAAATCTCTTTTTATATACAACAATGCACTTGGACTTTGTTGGGTTGATTTTTAGACTATTTTTCTTTGCCCAGTTCCGTATCAGTTCAAGTTCACTATTACAAACATCAACACATTCAGAAATTTTGTTTAACGGACGACCGACATACATCTGGACATCATCTGCAAACATTTGAACATCACATTTAGACAGAACATTTGGGAGGTCTTTATCATATATCGAAAAAAGTAATGGTTCAAGAACTGATAATTGTGGGACGCCACGACTTAGTGACAGAAAGGATGATCTTCTATTTACAGTAATTACTGCTTGTAGTCGGTCATCTAGGTACGAGCTCATCAATTTTAATGATGTACTGGAGAAATTATATAATCTACTAAGCTTTGTGCAGAGAATCTCGTGATTGACTAAATCGAACGCTTTGCTATAATCTATTTCGTCGTATATCTTCGCTGATTTTAGTTACGGTAGTAGTGCAACTTCGATGTTTTCCGAATCCTGATTGTCTGTCATTAAGCAGAGAGTTTTCCTGCATGAACTTTGATATTTGACAAGACTTGACTTGCTCAAATGCTTTAGATAAGATCGGTAATATCTAGATTGGACGATTTACATTATTGTTTTTTTGGGATTGGCAGTATTTTTGCTATTTTCCAGGCATGAGAAAAGGTGGAAGTCATTAATGCTGTGTTGTTTAAATGCATAATATGGGATAGAATTTGAAGAAGAAGAATTTTAATAAATGTGGGATCCATTTGATCTAGTCTACTGGCATTTGACTTTACTTTTAGAATGGAAGATAATAATTATTAATTGCTTCGGATGTTAGGTACGTATTTTCAATGATGTCAGGTACTTCAGATGGTGATTGCACGAATTTTCTGTTTAGATCATTGGGATCAATATCTTTAGATACAGTCGGCCTTGGTTAAACTTATCGTAAAAACTTAATTTCCTCCCAAAACTGGTTGGACGATATTGCACTTGTGAGTTTGGAGGAAGAGTAGCTTCTTTTTGCAGAGTTGCATTTATATGTTACCACTTTCCGTTGAGTCTGGTAGTCTCTAAATAGACGGTCTGTCCTGTACCGTTTCCACTTCTTATAGGCTTCGTCGTTATTGAATAGACTTTCAATATTTGTGTTCATGTACAGAAGTTGGTCGTCTACATTTGGCATTTGGCATCGTATAGATAATATCCCAGTTGAGGGAATTAAAATCATGAAGTAACTGATTATAATCAATATTTTTAGAATCACGGTAAGTTATGGAGCAGTGTTAAGATTCAGGGATAACATTATATACCAAGAAGTGTAGATAATTGGACATTTCAATAAGACAACGCTCCAATTCACACCGCCCGCTTCACAAAAGACTTCTTTTCTTCATGAAATATACCAGTATTGCAGTGGCCAGCCCAGATTTAAATCCAATTAAGGATCTATGGGGAATCATTTCAGCCAAAGTTGATCAAAGTGGCCGTCAGTTTAATACCATAAAGATAAAGAAAGACATTTTTAAGAACTAGTAAGGTTTATCAAATCACGAGAAAGAAAAATACATTTTAGTTCCAGGGTATTCCCTAGTCCATGTTTTACCCACTGGCAAACTTTTTTATATGAGAAAGTAGCAACTAACGCTTTGACTTTTGGGATAATAAAAGCGCCAATGCCTCAGGCAGGACCTGTTAGCTTTAACTTGATAAATATTGGGCCCCCCCCGACACCTGCACCAGCATAGCAAATCATTTCGAAATGAATCATATATCTGAAAGACCATGACACGAACAACTCATAGCCGTACGCCAAAGTGCTAGAAAGAGGCGTTTTCTGTTTTCTGCGTGATGACTATAAAAAAAAAAAGTATGAAAATGTATAAATCACATACAGAAAACTATATAAAATCCAATTTAATGCTAGAAGGTACGACGATTGTTTTAAATGTGCAACAGCCTGAACTTGACCCAATGATATTTAGTTACAGACTAAGAAAGTGGCAGCGGCAGAAGATTTCCCAGGTTTGCCAGCCAAGTGGCGCAAGCTGACAAATGACTAAGGTCGTATGAGGCTTTTGTCTTTCGGGGCGTTTGCTATTTGCTAGTTGGACGACGGGGTCGTCGCAGCAGCAGCATCAGCAGCATCAGCAGCAGCTGTTGACTTGGACTTCAACTTCAATCTCCAAGCAGGTGTTCCGCTAGACAAAAGAAACGAGCAACTGAAGCTGTTGATGCGCACGAATTCCGTTTTTAGCGTTTTGGCTTAGGCGATGCCAAGTTGTTGCAATAAAATTTTAATAAGATTTTTTTTTCTTCTTACCTTCTAGAATTAAAATTGTGCATCGTAAAAAATCGTGATGCAGCTCATCGATGGCGAGCTCCATTTTTGTATAAACAAAACTCCGCGCGCGCGCTCGCCTTCGCGCCACTTTGGTTTCTGAAGGCTCCAGTTGATGCCTATGGAAAATGTCTAATGGATATATTGTTAATGCAAATTGTGCTAAAAACGTTCAAAGTTGCTAATGACAGCCAACCGATTGCACTTTGGGGTGTGTCTTATAGAAAATGAGAAAAAGGCAAACGAAAATCAAATAAAATATTAGAATAATTGCAAAATAAACGTTTTGTTCGATTGATGGAATAGCCATATTTTTTCCCCCACTAGCATTATTTTGCTTGGAACTAGTGTAAGTGTTAAGGGAATTAGCGATTTCATTTAAAATACACCTGAAAGCTGTTATTTCACTTGTCTGATAGCTGGGCTATTTCTCTTATAGCGAGCGAACTCATGTGAGAAACTCATACGAGAACATCGGAAAGTCAAGTAACAGCTTAAGCTTCCTTGTCCGTAAATCTTCTGCAATTGCCCACCGACATCTTAATATACCTGTCATCAGACTGCAGACACCTTCCTGTTTCCTCTACGAAACGATATTCTCAAATTTAGTCATTGGATTATTTTCCTGCACGATATTTAGCATTTCTAAGGAGCTCGGTACGTATTCTATTCGTTCGATTCAGCAATCCCTGATTTTGAAGGGCAATCCTTTTGAACTAAAACCGAATATCGCACTGATTCAGTGTTGCCAATTTGTCCTTTTTGCGGACAGTTCTGTCCTTTTTTTGGCATCGCTTTTATATTGATTTTTCGATTTTGAATATTTGTGTGTAATCGAAAGCAGACGTATCGAATATCGGTTCATGACGCTTTAAAGTTTCAACATGCCGAAAGACGTTTTCAATCAAAAATTTCGCGAAACTTGGTTAAAAGAACCTGAATTACAGAATTAGATGAGCCGAAATGCCAATTATCCGGATCAGGAGACATGCTGCAAATACTGCAATTGCAGTGTAAATCCAAATATTGACCATAAAAACACATGCGAAATGCCGCGCCCTTCGCACAGGTTAACAAAATTATGTTTCAGCCACTTTCAACATCAGCTGCTTGTCGTCAGGAGGCGGCACTAGCAATGTCTTCGGTAAATTGGAACGAATGCATCATATCACACACGAAATTGATGCTGACAATACTAATCTCGATATGAATTAAACGAAAATAAAGATATTCGAAACTCCACGTCAGACGGCACAGACGTGTAATCGGAGAAACAGCATATCATATCATATCTGTGTGTTTTATTTGACCTCGAGCCGGCTAAACTCAAATTTCCACAATTTAGAAAGGCCAACTATAAACTTTTTGATATTCATTAAAGCTTTATTCTATTAATAGGGAATCATTCTTTGTCCTGTTTTTTTATCCTTTTAATAAAATCTGTCCGTTTTCTGTCTTTTTTTCTGGGATCAACAGCCCTTTTTTTGTGCAGAGGCGTTGGCAACACTATACTGAATCTACTTGGGGCCCTTACATAAAGATTTTAAGACTATTTAAATGTTTTCTACAGCCAAGAAAAAGTAATCATCAAACTGACTCTTTTTTTAGTCATCAATTTGAATTCATTGAGTATCAAATAATCTTTAATATTAACAATATCAAGTTGATGTTTCGAAAGCATTAAAATGATATTTCGAGGATATCAAATTGATACTAATTTGTAGCAGAATGACACTTTCATGTATTAAATCAATATTAGATCTTATCCATTTGATATTTCAATTCTCAGTATTATTATACCATTTATTTTGTAATTTTATTCGGTTTTCTTTGATAGGCTCTCTTAGTTCATAAAAATTTTTCTAACGTATTTACATTTTTGTTGACAGATTTTTTTTGTCGACTCTTAATAAAAATATAAATAAATAAGCATGTATGTTTTAACGACCTTTATGTTAATTAAAACCTTCAAATTTTTTGCCGGCTCTAGGTCTCGCTATGTTGGTACATAACTTTAAAACAGGGACACACCACACCACAAAGGAGGTTAGTTGACCGAACAGCTGTTTCAATGGTATCTCTACCATATCATCAGCGGTCTTCACCTGGTACCACAATCAGAAAACAACTCCCTCCTCATGCCTGAGATGCCATAATCGCTTGGGAACTCCAATGCGATTCAACAGCAAAATCCAGACACAACGAGCCAGAGCCGCGCTGTCTGTGGCCTTTGTACGTGTGTGTGTCCCCCAATGGTCTTACAATGTTAGTGAGAGAGATTTCCTCCCCGCTGCTAACACAGTGACCAATAAGTCTGAGTGCAGAATTGCATTCAAACAGGGGTTTTTGTTGCTATAAACGAAACTATTTTTAGTTTCAACAACAACGCCGTGCCTAGCGTTTTATACATGCATGTATGTTTTAACGACCTTTATGTTAATTAAAACCTTCAAATTTTTTGCCGGCTCTAGGTCTCGCTATGTTGGTACATAACTTTAAAACAGGGACACACCACACCAAAGGCCACAGACAGCGCGGCTCTGGCTCGTTGTGTCTGGATTTTGCTGTTGAATCGCATTGGAGTTCCCAAGCGATTATGGCATCTCAGGCATGAGGAGGGAGTTGTTTTCTGATTGTGGTACCAGGTGAAGACCGCTGATGATATGGTAGAGATACCATTGAAACAGCTGTTCGGTCAACTAACCTCCTTTGTGGTGTGGTGTGTCCCTGTTTTAAAGTTATGTACCAACATAGCGAGACCTAGAGCCGGCAAAAAATTTGAAGGTTTTATAAATAAATAAATTATTACAAAATCATGGCAAAGTATTTTGCTCGTTACTGAACCACAGTGCTTTCAAAAGTGGTAAAGCCTGGCACTTGAGTATAACGCAGAGCTAAACCTTGGGGATCGAAGCCAATGGGAGAAGCATCAAATTATTAGAAGCTTAGAATTCATAATGAGGAACAGGTGGAGGAACTCCTTCTCGACACTAAACTACAATATGGCAGAAAACATTTACTTCCAAGATAGATTTGGGTCAGTGACGATATCGAATATTTTCAAGTCTCGAATTGAAATGCATAGCCTCTACTACAAACCGAAACATTAGAATGAAGATATAATGTGCACTCTATGCAATTTGCGAGAGCCAGAGTATGCCCGGTCGTTAATGAAATCAGGACAGGCATGCTAGGGAAGCCACGTCTTAATGAGAAGGAATGTCGCGCACTATTGAACGGCTGCAACTGGGCTGTTAACTGGCCGTTTTTTGCCCATAACTTGAGTATTGTTCATCCGATCTTTATCATTCCTTCAGCAAATCGATAAATAATTTTGTTTACAAGGTATCTCTAGAAGGAACGAACGATCTATCTCCAAAACTGTAGGAGATATGAAGTTTTTTCCAAATTGCGCGGGCGGGAGGGGGCGTGGCAAAGATTGAAAATAAACTTGATCTGCCTGCAAGTATAAGAAATATATGTCCCATACATGTCAAACCTCTATCTCTTACCATCTCTGAGATCTCTTCGTTCATACGGACGGACAGACGGACATGGCTATATCGACTCGGCTGTTGATTCTGATCAAGAATATATATACTTTATAGGGTCGGAAACGATTCCTTCTCCCTGTTACATACTTTTGCACAAACTTAATATACTCTATGTACCATCGGTACACAGTATAATGATGATGAATGATACTTTGGTCGGGACAAAATTTTAACCTAGCCGCTACTCTTCTTGAACTCTTATAACCCGTTTTACTTATCAGTTTCGACTCATTATAGAGTCATATTTCCAATCATTTGCGAGTTTTTTTCGTCGTATTTTAACAAATCACATTTTGAGCACA
>JBAMBO010003178.1:0-52477 GCA_037044535.1 Lordiphosa magnipectinata | reverse complement strand
TGCATGCCTCATTTTCGAGTCTTCCTTAGATCGCACATGAAATAAATCTCATTTTAATCATCAAAAGGACTCATTAACGTCTCAACAAGGTGATTCTTAATCTTCCTAATGCTAGGTGGGTAAGCTTCGGTGGAGCCGAAGTTAGCTTTCCTCTCATTAATTTGGATTGAAACTCTTTTTAATTTCTTAACATTACCTATTTTTAAACACGAAACGTAGCATTTATTTGGGAATTCAACATTTATTTGACTAACAGATGAGAATTTTTTTTAACCGAGCTCTTTTGTTAAGTTAATGAACAGAAAGTAATTATTGCAAACAGGCCTGCATAAAATATATAACAAATTGAGAGTGAATCACTGAACTGAACCGAATCTGCGGCTCCAAAAACCGTTAAATACACCAAACCGGCAGTTTAAAGACTGTGTGAACCACTGAAACATACCAGACTTTATTTCCGAGCTTGTCTATATCGACTCGGCTGTTGATGCTCGGCTGTTGATGCTGATCAAGAATGTATACATATGTATACTTTATTGGGTCGGAGATGATTCCTTAATATATTCTGTGTACCTTTGGTACAGCGTATAAAAATCCAGCTCAGATAAGAGGTTGCATTTTTGGAGACTCACAAAAAGATATAGCATTAGCATTCATATAAAGGGTAATATAAAAGAATGGCATTATAGCAGTCTGCATGCTAAGATAACAGAATATAATTCAAATATTAGATATTTAATTTTTAAGTGCATACAGTGAAATAATACTAAATTGGAATCAAACATGTAATGGGATCTGTAGCGGGTTGCATCTAAGAAAAATTTCGCCGGCCTTTTCCAGTTTGATCTGTTTAATACCATTTTGATTTCCATTTTACACAAAGCACAGATTTTCCCCAAATACTTATTCGGAGCACAGGTTGCACAGAAATGAGCCACCTAAAGTGCAAAAATTGCATTACTCAACTATATTATAATTCTGGGGAATATTTAGCAATCGAATTGGTCTTTAAAGCAATTGCTTTTCTGTAAGCTGTGGTTTAGTTGGCTAAAGATGTTGCTAGTTTGACTCCGTAGTGCAGAGACTACAAAACTATCTCGAGCTCTTTCCTCGATTTCTTGCAGCAGGTCACCGAGTATCGGGCCAAGTGCCAAGTAAACCTTAGCCTTGCTCTTTTATGGACCAGATGGGTTAAAGGACCGGACTACTTAAATACTAAACAAATCATTTTTGAATAATTAAGCTTTTGAACACTGTGGAATTGCGTAGAATTGAACGCATCACTGAGCAGTTCGAATTTACCATATTCAATTCTTTCAATTGTGGATAAATTATAAAAAATCCTTCGAGGTCGTGTCATTCTCTACCATGAAAATTCAAGCTCTCACACATCGGCTCACATAAAACCTCTATTGGAGCACTCAACGCATTCAGCCTACACTTAATTTTTACAGAATTTAAACACCTTTATTTGGAGGTGCCCACTTCAGAGTGGCAAATTGCCTTAAATTTTTTTCGTTATTGTACTATTATAAAAAGCATTTGAAAAAAAGGGTGTGTTTAGCCGGCTCAAGGTCAAAATTCAATACAAAGATTTTGTATATTACAAAGGGAATAGCAATGGTTTGTCCGCACAATACTGTTTCAAGGACCTCCCGGTCCTCTCATCAGCAGACTTTTTTGGTCTCACACTCCAAGTCGTTTGGCATGTTTCTTTTACATTGAAAGCCCACGGAATAAGCATTTGAGGACTACAAGGAACGCCATAACGAGCGCTCCATAATCAGGATAAAAGTAAAGATATTTTCAATAATAAAGCAGTAAAATTGTAGATGTTTTGAATCAAGAATAATTTTTATAGTTTCCTAAGACATTATGTAAGGACCTTTTTCAATCTTCTTCAAGTCCCTAAAATATTTTGTTCTAATGATTAGTTAATTTCGTACATGCCTTCCACTGACATTTACGTATTTATTTCTGCGCACATTTGTTAGTTTTTCCCAAATTAAGTTGCATTTTTAACTGCCGGTTAGCTCCCTTAACTGTTTGACCCTCACGCTTGGTCACTCAATTAGCTGCCCACACACACACAAAGTGTTCCCGTCTTGCGTCTCGACTACCAGATGTTGTGGTCCCTTTTTTCAGACGTCAACACCAGCATGAAATTTATGATGGACTCGCTCAAGGGGTGTGGCTTAAAAAATTCTAAAAAAAAAACATAAAAAGAAATCATCATTAAAATTGAGCAAACCTGACTAAGCCGTAGAGCGTGCGTGCCGGCTTAAAAAATATTCAAAACAATTGGCAAACAAACTCGTATTATCCTTAACCCAAACAAGCAATAATATTGGCCACATTTTTTCTCATTTTTGCGCATTTAGAGCGCTCACGCATGTAATTAGAAAAACTGCCGAGAGTGTCCCTAAGCCCTCGTGTGCGTGTGTACTTAGTAAAGTCGGTGGGATTTGAAAACCACAGGCTTATCTGTTATTTTGAATATGCAGAGCTGTTCACTTAAGTCGTGTCACATGTCATCAATTTCCCAAACTTCCTATCTGGGGGAAATACGGAAATTTCTTAAAGTCACAACATATGTTCCTACAATTTGATGGCGGAACAAAACAAACATCCAGGATATTGATACAGTCATTAGGCTACCTTTACGATCTTAATTGGCCAGAAAATTACCTGAAATTAGGCTGTCATCGGCAGTTTAGTACAGGAAGTAGAAATATCTACCATGTAGGTCTGCCCCTCGTCATCGTCGCCGCCGTCGTCGTCGTCGTCGTCGTCATCTGTTGTTGAGGTAATCTTCTAAACCTATTTTGATTAATAATTTGTAGATTATTCATAAACCACAAAGGGGCAGCTTCTTGTTAATGAGACGTGGCTGATGAGTCGAAATCTGAGAGTTGAGGTCATTTGATGAATTTATCATATATCATAAAGGGGGGGGCGGCAATCGCCTAACACCTGCGTATTAAAAAACAAAATGGATTAAAAGTTAACAAAAATTTCCGTATTCCTCTGACCCAGTAGGTATGACTTTTCTCGTTTCTCGTTTCTTGTTTTTTTTTCGGTCGAAGGTCTGTAATTAATCAAATTCACCAAGATGATGACTTGGCGTGGGAAATGGTAACGAAATTTTGAATAAAAACAAAGAAAAGTAATCAATTAAAATTTCTTATCATTGTTGAGCATCAGTTACAATTTTTGGGTTATTGAAAGTGAATCACGATTTGCTTGGGGAAGCAAAAATAAAATGAATTAACAAAACTAATCAATAGTTGGGCATAAGTTGAAAAGGAATCGACTGGGGTATACCTTATAAGCAATGAAGACATAGGCTAAGCTTTGAAAATGAGAATGAATGTTAACATTCAGTGAATGAGACCGAAAATGTGCCAGTGGAGTCGGAATGTTAAAGGAGTGGTATTGCTTACTATGAGAGATTAAGACCGAAACGAATAACGGTTAGGGTAATTTTTTGGCCAATCGCTTTGTTCCGGTTTTAAGTCGACAGAATGTGTGATCTTATCAATAAATGATCGATCTCATTTTGAATGTCCTTTGCAAGAAAGCCTGATTGTCGAATCACATCATTCCTAACATTTTGCGAGTTGATAAAATTTTCGTATTCCATTCCTTTGATAATTGGGTTTAAGATTTTCCGAAAACTAACGTCATGTTCCCACTCTGCAACCAAAACGAACTGAAGTTACTTGAGTGTCTCAAACTTTTAACCTTTCTTAAAAACTTTGGCAATCAGAATTCCCCAGAGTTTTTCAAAGGGGTCTAAGTCCGGGCTAAACGCTGGCCAATCCAAAACCGAAATGTTTCTGGATGACAGAAAAGCCTTTGTAGTGCGTGCACTTTCAATCGGCGCTTTGTCTTGTTAAAAAGTCCAATTATCCTCGTAAAGGTTATCTCCAAATTCAACAAGTTCCCTTTTCAACCTTTATGTGAAAAATCTTGTTTTTGATCGAGGCATCGCGCTCTTAAGAAATGTAAGGGCAACGGTTATGTCCACAAGCAAACTTATCAAGAGTTAAAACGCGAATTAAAACTGGACATTTCTCTCGTCCTTCCACTGTCTAGATTACAGCGGAACTTGCTAAGTTACCGGAGCACCTTGTCAAGATGATGAAACATTTTTCTCTTACAAATATATACATACACTAGCTGAACCCGCCGCGACATCGTTATGTATATAAAGATCGAAACAAAACGAGAAAGCTAAGCTAACTTCGTCTGCGCCGAAGTTTTTATACCCTTGCAAATGCAAACGTCACAGATTATGAACGCTTACATAAAAATCAAAAATGTTTGTAACTAAAACCCATTTTCCGACAGATAAACATCTGATTTCGACCAAAATTCGCGAATCTTTTTGAAAACATATCAAATTAACAATCGCGGAGCTAAAGAAAGATAAAATTGAAAACAAAAAAGTTTTTCTCACTAAAACTTATTTTCCGACCGATCGGTTTAATGGCAGCTATAAGATATAGTCAACCGATTTTGACCAAAATTTGCAAATCTGTTTGAAAAGTATATAATACTAATAATAGGTGAGCTTCAGGACGCTAACAGTGAAAACAAAAAAGTTTTTCTCACAAAAACCCATTTTCCAACCGATGGTTCCTATGATAGCTATAAGATATCGACCTCCGATCTCGACCAAAATTTGCAAATCTGTTTGAAAGCATGCTATATTAATAATGACCGAACTTAAGGGCGCTAACATTGAAAACAAAAAAGTTTTTCTTACTATGACCCATTTTTCGACTATTGGTTCCTATGGCAACCATGAGATATAGTCACCCGATGCCGATCAACTTTTTCAAATTAGTTTGGAAGCATTTAATATTAATAATCACCGACCTTAAGAACGACTTACTTAAAAACAAAAAAGTTTTTATCACTGAGACCCATTTTCCAACGGATCGGTCCTATGGCAGCTATAAGATATAGTCATCCGATTTTGACCAAAATTTGCAAATCTGTTTAAAAGCATATAATATTAATAATAGCCGAGCTTGAGGACGCTAGCATTGATAACAAAAAAGTTTTTCTCACTAAGACCCATTTTTTGACCGATGGTTCCTATGGCAGCTATAAGATATAGTCATTCGATCCGGTCCGTTCCGATATATTAGCAGCGTGCAGTAAAAAGAAGACTCTGTGCAAAATTTCAGTTCTTCAGACAGACGGACGGACAAAGCTCATAGTTTATGGGATCGGAAATGAATATTTCTATGCGTTGCAAACTTCTGGGCAAAATTATAATACCCTTTGCAAGGGTATAAAAGTAGTGTGTGTCATGGGACTCCAAGGGAATCCCGTCCCGAGACCATCTCTACCTTCTACATATTTGCAGTTATTCGCATGAAATTTAATGAAAGAAAGAAATTTTTGTTAATAAAATAATGGGA
The DNA here is from genome assembly GCA_037044535.1 of Lordiphosa magnipectinata. Lineage (NCBI taxonomy): Eukaryota > Metazoa > Arthropoda > Insecta > Diptera > Drosophilidae > Lordiphosa > Lordiphosa magnipectinata. The sequence goes on along the minus strand of JBAMBO010003178.1, from coordinate 47,042 downwards.
AGAGGCAAGAGGAAACTAAAGAAAATGGAAATAATAAACTAAATACAAATAATAAACCCCTGAATTCGCAACTTGACCTCATGGCAGCCACTCTTAAGTTAATATGCAATTCAAATTTGCTCTCCACTTTTTCCCCGCACTTAATCTCCCCCCTCCCCTCTTCCACTGTTCCCTCACTGTTCCCATACTGCTAAGTCACCGTAAGTTATTGTTAACCGACTGTTCCGCCTCGTCCCCCGTCTTCGCTCCCTCTACACACCTTCTTCACCACCCTCTCTCTCTCTCTTTACTCTACACCTGAGTCCAGCGCATCCCTATCTAATGTGTATACAACAGCGCTCTGCGGCAGCGACGTCGACACACCGACAGTATTCGAGCTCATACTGCTCTCTTTTACAACAACAAAGAAGTGCTAAATGAACGAGCTCTCGCGTGGCTTAACACACACACGCGACGGCAAACTGAGCATGTGTGTTTTGCCGGCTCCAGCTCTACACCAGGGTTCCCCAAGCAGAGAGCGCTAAAATGTGACTGCGTCTCTCTCTAACACACAGTGATGCATGACTTCGGCAAGCATTCGGTGTGAATTGGCGGGTATGTTCGTGCCCCAGGGGCTATCGCTGGGGAACTCTGCTTGACACGCATACCTAATTTGTGTGAGTGTGAGTCGTTCACTCTTGGCTGGCTCTTGGCGTGCGGTCTTGGCTGTGGGTTGATAGTCAGTCAGTCAGTCAGTCGGGCCTAGAGAGTTATAAGTATAGATGTACATAAGCATGTTTAAGTCTTTATTTTCTATTCAGTTTCAGAGAAAAAGAGAACAACAATATGTATAAATACTTACGTTTTCATACCAAACAATAAAGAAAGTTGGTCAAGCCCGACTATAATATACTCCGTACCCCGCAAAGTTTGTTTATATCTGAGCATTTTAAATTAGAAGCCACACAAAGTGTTAAAACACCTATAAAGTATGTGAAATGCTGCCCACCGCCGTTGCAGCCGGTGCTATCCATCGTAATTGTTTGTTTTCCTTATAACTCCTTGTTGCGATCTTTATCATTCCTTCAACAAATCGATAAATATTCTTGATTATTGAATATCTTTAGAAGGTAAGAACCATCTAACTACAAAACTGTGGGAGATATGAAGTTTTTTCCAAATTGCGGGGGCGGAAGGTGGCAAAAATTGAAAATAAACTTGATATGCCTGCAAGTACTAGAAATATATGTTCCATACTTGTCAAACCTCTATATCTTAGCATCTCTGAGATCTGTGAGTTCATACAGACGTACAGACAGACGGTCATAGCTATATTGACTCGGCTGTTGATGCTGATCAAGAATATATATACTTTATAAGGTCGGAAATAATTCCTTTTCCTTGTTACATACTTTAGCACAAAATTCATATACTCCATGTACCTTCGGTACAGAGTATAAAAATTGTCTATTGCACTGAGGAAGGAAAGATGAGGAAGGTAAAGATTTTGGTTAGCTGCATTGCCTCTTTCACGTTCGCTCGCTTTCCTCACACATTATGTTGTTTCTGTATCGGTATTTTTAATCGGTTAGGGTCTCGCTTACTAATTTTTAAGTGTTTACAGCGGTTTAAGGCTACGGTTTCGGTAACGGTTTTGATCTCTGCCTACTTTAATTTGAAAATTCCTTAAGTCATATCCATCATGCCCTGCCTTACAATCCACATTTGCTGGGTATCAACGTAAAATCGTTTGTTAATTTCGAAAGGAGTTTGTTTTTCATTTTGTTTTTTTTTTGATTGAAAATCCAATTACAAATCATTGACAGTTGCGTTGACTTTGTTGTACTAATTTCCATTTCCAAAGAGCTGAAAAAAAAAAAATCAAAAAAATACTCATCAATCAAAAGGCAGCATCCCCGTTTCATGCAAAATTATATCATGTGTTAAAAGTTATGACGGATCATCGGAGGTGTAAAGTGTCGTTGGACCTTCCTCTTCACGTTTTTTGCACAGCTTGAGTTGATGGTTCCTCCTTTTTTTGTGTGCGTTTGTTTGTCAGCCATTACTCATCATTGCATTGAAGCTGATTTCCGCCTCAATCAAACATGAAACAACAAACAACTCTGGAAATCTTTCACCCAAACAAAAGGATCGTTGAGCATTTCTCTCGTATTGACAGCCGGGCATACAAATTCCCACTGATTGTTGTTATAAATTAGCTCAAAATTCTCCAAGGCCATCAATCAATTCGTGAAAAGGAGAGGCCCAGTTCGTTAAACTGCCTGGCTGGCTCCACCTGCATCTGGAAAACTTCATCTCCAAACTTAATTGACCAGAAACTTTATCTATGTTTCGGCTGTCAAAGACTTTAATATCAACTGTGACTATCAATTGTTTATCTTCTTCATTTTTAATTTCCAGTCTTCGGGCTGACCCGGGTCAGAGTTGAGAGTGCATAATGGTCTCCTCCGTGTCGCGTGTTTCATTAGAGGCGACAAACCCGGCAAACATACACACTCAGATTTCTGGCTACGATCAAGTCAGCCAGTCAGCCAGTGAGCCAGCCAGCCAGCCAGCCAGCAGGCCAAGCACACATATTGTGACCTCAAAAATTGCGCAAAAAATAACGAACGTGTGGTAAAAGCGTCGCTAAACTCTGCTGGGTCCAGTCCAGCAGCAGCCGCAGCCTCCTCCTTCTTTTTTTATGCGACGTGCCACACCTGTTTCATGTAGTCGGAGTCGGGAAGAGCCAAGAATCAGACGGAGCTTTAGACGACACCGTCAAAAACGGCTGCAGCCGGCCTATTCCGCTGGGGCATACTGATAGTTGTGCATTTACTCATTTCTCTCAGTGTAGCTTTTGTGAGAATTTTCTTTGTGGCCAACACTGACCTTAGCCTGGCTCTGGGAGCCGCCTGGCTAACGCATTTCTGATAATGATGGACTGTATTAACCGTTAGGCCACAGCCTGGCACAACAAGCCCGGGCAATCAGTGGACATTTTCCGATTTTGGTGGGAAATTGTTTCTGCTAAAACCCCGCTTTCACTCTCTCTTTCTCTTTCCCTCAGTATTTGTTTTCCGCTCTCTGTCTCCCTATGACAAAAACAATTTTTGAACTTGTCAAGTGCAATCAGTTTTCCTTTCATTTCAGTCTGACACCTGAAACGTTGATGCATGTCCCCGTCCAGTTGTCCAGTTGTTGGCGGCGTCTGCTGCTGATGGCAATTATCAAAAACTCGCGCAAGTTTTCACACGCCGCCACATACCTAGAGCCAGACAGAGTTGGAGTTGTCCACACACTGTCACTAATTACGGCTCATTATAGTGACCAAAGTGTAACATGTTGTCAAAGCTTCGAGGACACCAAGAAGGCAAAAAAAAAAAGACACACTCACAGCTACAGCAACAATTACAAGAGACCATTTGATGGGGTAAGTAGAAGAAACGACTTTGTTATACTCTAGAATGGTCAGTTCTTTTCTATTTCTAATGTATTTTTAAACATTTTGTTTAAAAGTTATAGATCAAATATCAAAGTTGGTTATTATTCATTAACTATCTAAAATGAACTTCAAAGGCAACAGCTAGTCAAGGCAAGGCAGGTTGTCTGTATAGCTATTTCAAGGATCTGATGGTTCTCTTATAAGCAGACTTTGCTCCAAATTCGTACTTTAGATTTTAAATAAAATACTATATTGTAAAGATCGGTTGTCGAACTAAACTTCGTTACCTCTCACTGTCTCGAGAAGCTCCAATTGTCATTGAAGTTATCAATATTTATCAGGTTTAAAAAGCCCTTTTGAAAACAATTTTGAAATAGTTTTTTTTTAAACATTTATTTGGAAAAAAAGTGAATTGCTTCTAAACCAAACTTAGTCTAGCAAAAAAGACCCATTCTTCAAAAATTTTCTAAAAAAACATATATTAAAGCCGCATCTTTTCCAAACATTTTGAGCAGCTGAACATGTGAACATGTATAGCCATTTTTGTAATCTCCAAAATATCAGTACAGAAAATTTGTCAAAAAAAAATCACAAATTTTGGGGTTAAGCTTTTCTCATAATAAGCTACCTTTGGGCCAATTATCATCCAATTCGGAGACACCAACTCAGAAAATATATTTTTTCGCTTGGAATGCCCCATATATTCTTGATCTATACTGGCAGGCGGATCAAGTTTATTTTCAATTTTTGCTACTGCAGGCACAGAGTATACTACAGTCAGGCTTGAGCGACTTTCCATTTTGATTTTCAGTGTAGTTATTAGATAGGAAATGTACATAGGTAATTTTCCAGATTTTTTAGGTAATATAAATTTTAAAAAGTTTTCAAAATTATAGTTATAGTTCATAAACATAGCTACATCAATCTTCAATATTACATAGCACAAATGTTGATTATGCTAACGAATAACAACTGAATGTTGAGTTGAAAATACACATTTTGTTGCAGCTATTTCCCAGCAAACATTTTTTTATCGCAGAAAATAAGAATGTGATTCTTACAGTATGTATCGCTTTACTCTAGCGACATCGTATAGCAATCGCATTCTCATCTCCTTTCGGGAAGATGTGTACTACTCTGCGACACTTCTGGGAGGAAAGAATACTTTTCTTCTGGGGGATAGGAAAATGTCTCTTCTCAGGGATAAGAAAGCGTTTCATTCAGGGGATAAGAAGAAGTTTGTTCAAAGCGATAAGAAAAAGTGCCTTCTAAGGGATAAAAAAGCGTTTCTTCTTGGAGATAAGAAAAAGTTTTTTTCGGAGATAAGAAATCGTTTCTTTCTGAAGAAATGAAAGAGTCTCTTATCTTGGAGGATAAGTTTTTTTATTTTTATTTTCAAATTAAACAAACTTTTTTTTTATATTCAAAATATTTACTTACTCTGCGAGGCCCTTGGACTGAAACACGGTTGGAACAGAGCCTTAGACGGTTGCGCCACATAAAACATACACCAATATTTGCTTGCTTGTAATTCTCAACAACGAATTTCATACTCAGCCAATATAAGTAGTGCAATTAAAATTTGCGAAACAGATATAAACGAGAAAGGAAAGCTCGCTCCAAAGGTTACAGATTTCGACCAAACTTTGCAGATCAGTTTGAAAACATATAATTTTAATAATGACCGAGTTTAAGAGCGCGAACATTGAAAACAAAAAAGTTTTTCTCACAAAACCCCATTATCCGAACGATCGTTTCTATAACAGCCACAAGAAGTTGTCATCGGATCCAGTCGGTTCCGACATATTAGCAGCGTACAGTAAAAAGAAGACACTGTGCAAAATTTCAGCTTCAACACTGAATGCAAAGTTCGCGTAGAAACAGACAGACGGACAAGACAGACGGACGGACAAACCTTAATCGACTCAGCTCGGAGATGACTCCTTCTTTACGTTTCAAACTCCTGGGCAAAATAATAATACACTTTTCAAGTGTAAATGACGTTTATCTTGTTTGTGCCAATTGCTGGCGCATTTAGATCTTATTAGTGATTTTTAAGACGAATCGCCAATGCCCAGACTGGATGATGAAAATACGGAACCCTTTTAAAAATAATCGCATTATTGTCTTCAAGGCGATTTTTTAGGGATATATCGCAAATTTACCGATTGAATGAAAAAAAATCGATACTATTGTTGAAATTGTATAAGTCTATTTCATAGTAAGCAACATATGATCTGTCTAGCAACACAGAATAACATTATAAGAAAGTAGGCAGCCATCTCTGTTATCTAAGCCGCTCTCACTCTCACTAGACTTAAGCAGTTGCATTGTTATAATTACGTTCAGTTCTTCTATACACATTAAACCATTAACATGCACACGCTGCGTTGCTCTTTGCGGTCGGGTTATCTACTCCTACACGTGGATATTCCAACATATATATCGCTAAATTATGCCTTGTATGTTAAAAACCCGATACCATGTGTATTTTGTTGGAATAATCGCCAAACTCTCTTTTTGACGAGAGAGATAAGAAACACGACAAAATGGCCCCATTCAGCAGATAATTTCGATTTGCGATTTGTGATTTATGTTTGCCGATTCTAGCTGCTGAATGCACTGATTGCAGATTGCTATTGTCAAATTTGACATAATGATAACTTCTGAAATGGAACCGAACGAAAAGTATGATTGGTTACCGATTGCTGGATCAGCTTGTAAGTTTTCGCATAAAATTTTCTATTGGTGTATGTAAATAAAGAAGTTGATTTGCAGTGTTAGGAAGTACCTAGGTACAAATACCTAGATACATACTTAGATACATATTTTGTGTACCTTTTGCCTTACCTATTTCCCAATTTTCATTTACCTTGTCAAAAAGTAAGGTATAAGGTACTTTAATATGAATGACAATTTAATTTCAAATGATAGCCGGAGTGGGAAACTAATCAATTTGTTTATCTATGTGACTATTAAAATAATATAGTCTTGAGCTAATTACTGTGTGGTTCCTTAAGACGCTTTAAGTCAAGGAAATACAAAAAGCTGTCGCACAACTAGCATGGAAATAAGGTACATGAACTATCTTTTGAATGGTTTCAAACGCGATTGCTATTCAGAGTTAATTATAAATGACAGAATTTTATTTAATACACATCAAACCAAATTAGTTCTACGACCCTATTACCAGTGGGCTTTGCTATCAGCTTAAATAATTAGGTCGTTAATTTTACTATTTAAGAAGTTTGAAAAACTTGTCCATATCGCTTTACTTCTTATGTATCTAGGCCAAGACCAATATCAAAAACGTAGACCAAGATTTAATATGTAGATAAAGCCATTTGAGAAGTTGACGCGAATGTGGAACTTAATGATTATTGTTAATTTTTAAAAATATATATTGTAAATTATGTCGAAAAATCAAATAATAGGAATTCTAGCCCAAATAGTCGTAAAGAAAAAAATTAAAAAAATATATTTTTCTGACTTAAAACTAAAACGAGAAGGCCACGCTAACTTCGTCTGTGCCGAAGTTTTTATACCCTTGCAAAAGCTGTTTTTGATATGACAGAGTTTAAGAACGCTTGGATAAAAATCAAAAACTTTTTTTAACTTAAATCGATTTTCCGTCAGATGAACATTTGATTTCGACCAAATTTCGCGAATCTTTTTGAAAACATATCAAATTAACAATCGCCAAGTTTAAGAACGATAAAATTGAAAACAAAAAAGTTTTTCTCACTAAGACTCATTTTCCGACCGATAAGTCCTATGGCAGCCTGCAGATATAGTCATCTGATTTCGACCAAATTTTTCAAATTAGTTTGAAAGCGTTTAGTGTTAATAATCACCGACCTTAAGAACGATTTACTTGAAAACAAATATTTTTTTTCAGTAAGACCCATTTTCCGACCGATCGGTCCTATGGCAGCTATAAGATATAGTCTTCCGATTTTGATAAAAGTTTGCGAATCTGTTTGAAAGCATATAATATTAATAAGGGACGAGTTTGAGGACGCTAACATAGAAACCAAAAAAGTTTTTCTCAGTAAGACCCATTTTCCGACCGATCGGTCCTATGGCAGCTATAAGATATAGTCATCCGATTTTGACCAAAGTTTGCAAATCTGTTTGAAAGCTTTTAATATTAATAATGACCGTGTTTGGGAACGCTAACAATAAGAACAAAAAAGTTTTTCTCACTATAACCCATTTTTTTACCGATGGTTCCTATGGCAGCTATAAGATATAGTCATCCGATCCGGTCGGTTCCGACATATTATCAGCGTGCAGTAAAAAGAAGACTCTGTGCAAAATTTCAGCTCGATAGCTTTAAAACTGAGAGACTAGTTTGCGTAGAAACAGACGGACAGACGGACAGACAGACGGACAGACAGACGGACAGACAGACGGACAGACAGACAGACAGACAGACGGACGGACAAAGCTCAATCGACTCAGCTCGTCGCCCTGATCAAGAATATATATAGTTTATGGGGTCGGAAATGAATATTTCTATGCGTTGCAAACTTCTGGGCAAAATTATAATACCCTTTGCAAGGGTATAAAAAGTGTATGTCCCTGTAGAAATTTTGGGAGTTTCGGAACACAGATAAGTTGTTCTAATTCCTGAGAATCTTTAGTTCTTTTTTTTTTTGAAATTTCGATGAAACCTCAAAGTTTTGGTTGGATAGTTCGTGAACTCGTCATTCATTTCACTTTTTCGGGTAGGTGGTGTTGGATAAAGGCATTTAAAAAATATATTTTTTGTACCTTTACCTTGGTACTGGAAATTTCTTATACCTTTTACCTTACCTCGGTATATTTTTTGACATTTACCTTGTACCTTACCTAGGTAAGAAAATTGAGTACCTTTTTAATCACTGTATATATGTCCCAGGGATTTTGTTATGATAAAAAGTACCAAAGCCACAGAAAATCTTATAGTCTGCTATTAATGCCATTCGGCAGAGACTCATCGGCAATCGCAAACCGTAAATCAGTAATCGCTAATCGGAGTCATTTGTTGAATGTGCCCAATGTTTGCAGGCTACGAATTAATACAATAGTTTTGATTAAAAATTATTGATGGAGCTTGAACTGTAAATATATGATTGTCTACGGTCGCCATGTGCATATATGATTTTTTGATGATTAAATATTAATGACAGTAATGATGACAGTAAATATTAACTGTCACTGTTTCGGATGCAAAAGTGTAGGGGACATAAACTTCTTATACTTCCAGGTGGATCAATTTTATTTTCCCTTCGCCCCCACAATTTGAAAAAAACGTCAAATCTCCTACAGTTTTGAAAAAGATGATTCGTACCTTGCAAAGACATTTAGTAATCAGAATTATTTATCGATCCGTCAAAGGAATGCTGAAGATCGGTCGAACGAAAGTCGACTTATGAGGAAATCAAACAATTATATTGAGTAGCCCTGGCCGCAACGGCGATGGGCAACACTTCACACACTTTAAGGGTGCTTTACCACTTCTGACTTAATTTGCACAAACTTTGGTGGTATAGAACAGCGATTGCCACCGGATGACAACAGGGGCCGAAGACATTTCGCTATTTACACATACATGAGCCGAACGCATGCCTAAGCTGAGGCCAAGAGTGTAAATAGGCCTTCAGTCGATGCGGTCAGATCGAAGATGGTTCATCATTATTTTGGCACACCGCTTTTTGGCCTCGCTCTAGTTGACAATCGCTGGTATAGAATATATTAAGGTCACGCTTGACCGACTTTCTTACTTGTTTTTTTGAAATCCATAACTTGAGATGATTCCACCGACAAGAACATAACTATATTTGGGCCGGAACCGATAACATTTACATTTTTTCATAACGACATTCAATAATGACATTAAAATCTAAAAACTTTGGACAATTGTAAAGACTTAAAATAAAGCCTGAAATATGGGAAATTTTTCTATGGTGTGGGGAACAAATTAGTAGTTTTATTAGAAAGAAGAAATTCAAGCAATTTGCCTACTTTTCGGTGCATATTTACTCGTCGTTTACTGGTCCTTGGATTTTTGGTACAGACAAAATAGGTCCGACCAGAAAGACATATGGGTCATTAAATTTCTTAGACCATTTTTTGACAAAGCCAAGAACTCCGATAGCTTTATTTGCAATGACCGAAAGAATTGAGCTCCTGGGGCATGGTCCAGTTAAAATATCACTATCATCTATCTAGCTATAATATCCTGGTTTTGCATGGATCACGACAAGAAGCAGAACTGTGCAGTAGCATGGACCACCTTACAAAATACTTGATTATCAAACAGGGCTGTAAATCGAAATTAACATTACAATTTTAATAGACTAACTAAAGTCAGTTTCCAATTAGTTCAAAGCATGCGTTTTTCTACTTACAACCAATTCCATCTTTAAGCTATCATACCCACTTTTAATTATAAACACATACATACACTCGTACATACCTATACTTACGTACCTAAACCGACTCGTGTCGCTCACACACGCAGATCACAGCTGAGATCTTGAGACAGGCATCGAAACATCTAAACACCTGACAGTCTGTGGCTGTTGGCGCTACATTTGGTGGATGCCTCGATGGCTGGTGGCTGTTTGGCTGTGTTGCTGTTGTTGGTCAACATTGTCTGTGCGTCTTGTCATTTTCTTAGCAAATGACCATTTTTGGTACCGAAAGTGCAGAAAATGCATATAGCAGACATAATTTTAGCCCAACAATTAAATTCTTCAACCTGTTTTGGGTTTTACAATGTTCGAAATGTCAATTTTTATTTTTTTTTTTGGTAAATTAGCTCCATCGATAGATCTATTGAAAGCTCAACGATACTCACACTTGAGAATGCCGAAGAAACACACTTGAAGACCCTTGACGAACGAACCGTTCAAAGTTCGTGTCAACATCATCAATTTTGATCAGTATGCTCCTTTGCCTTGGGGGCCCGATCGTGTTTTCGAGTATATGGAAAATTACAATTATTAGGCATTTGTGGCTTGTTTGTTTATTGAGGTTATAGTGATACCCCACTAAATGATACATGAATCGGTCGTTTGAATAGAGCGATCGAGCGATCGAGCGATCAGCCGGCCGTTGGTTGATGTTGATGATGATGATGATGCTGACCGGGACGGCGCACAAGTGAAAATCGTTGGGGTGTTGGTGGGTGGGGGGACGATGAATGAAAATTGCTCATGATCACTTTCTTTTCTGTGTTTGGTGGTGACATGTGTGCACCCAACTCAAGTCAACTCTCAACTTGACCTAGCTGGCACCTAAGCAATTATGATCTTGGCGATCATCTTCATCATGATCAATGTCCAAAGTTCGCCAAGCAGAGATGTGGATGTGGATGTGGCCCGCCGCCCTAAGGCTCTAGAAAAGGCAGGCGACCCTGTTTAAGTTGTTTTGGTTTTTTTTTTATATTTTTATATACAAAAACTCATTATAATGTCTTACAAACTGCACTTGTATCAAGTGGGATTTCTTGATTGCCGGCAGCTACACTAAAAAAAAAAAAGGTTTAATCAAGGTGATTAAATACAAAATTGATGAATTAGGAAAGTGAATTTTAAAGGCTAAAAAGTGGGCTCAATTCCAGCTTTCGAAACATAGACGAATGATGATGAAGTTTCGTTTTAGAAATCATATCCAAACTTGGGATATTACGACTTTGAGCAGAAAAACCTTTTGCCAAATTAGGGATATAAGGCAGCCTAACTTATAATACAGAGAGCTACCGGTCTATAATTACACAGCCCAAAAGAGACTGGGAGAGATTTGAAGCCGACTGATTGCGAATTACTTATATTCAGATGAAGAACGGATAGAATGACTGCGTGCCTATGATACGGATACTTCTCAAGCTCGTTGTTTCTGCAGATCGATGATCAGGGGGAATACGAAATTCCTGATTTTGCACCCCTATCTTTTGAAGAAATGCAACTCAATAGGGTCACAGCGAAGTATCTAGGTGATATTTTGGTCTTAAAACTTCCTCAGAGGAAAAACTTTTGGGAAAGATTGAAGAAGTCATCAGACAGAAACCGTATATCATTCACTAGTTAGACACAGCAGCCGTCAGAGAGACACGGCCGACCGCTCAAATCTGACAACGACAATGTTCTCATACTACTAAACTACTGAGAAAAACGAAACTTTGAGAGCGTGTTCAACGCTATTCTTACAAAGTTTGAGGGCAACTCACCGCTCCGATACTTCTCCTCACTCCCCTTGTCAATAATTTGTTTTTTACTCGCTTTACTTTTTCTTAGTGTACTTCCGAGGAGTGAACTTCCATGGATCGCAGGTCAGGTGCAAGGCAATCATCACCAAATCCCACCTAACACCAACATAAGATGCAAAGAGCAGCTTGTCCGGGTATAAAAGGATCCCGGCAATAGAACACGCAAGCGACCCTGGACGTTGTTCTGTAGCTGGAACCAATAGACACTCTCCTGAAGCGGGAACTGAAACTTCTCAAAACTTTTACTTAAGGTCATGTTATGACTAAAGAAAGTCCTCACAGTTAAGCAGCTCAAAAAAGGAATACCAATTGACAGTGGCTTGACAGTGGCTTGATAGTGACTTGACAGTGACTTGACAGTGACTTGACAGTGACTTGACAGTGACTTGACAGTGACTTGACAGTGACTTGACAGTGACTTGACAGTGACTTGACAGTGACTTGACAGTGACTTTGCAGTGACTTGACAGTGACTCGACAGTGACTTGACAGTGAGTTGACTGCGACTTGACAGTGACTTGACAGTGAGTTGACAGTGACTTGACAGTGACTTGGCAGTGACTTAACAGTGATTTGACAGTGATTTGACAGTGATTTGACAGTGACTTGACAGTGACTTGACAGTGACTTGACAGTGACTTGACAGTGACTTGACAGTGACTTGACAGTGACTTGACAGTGATTTTACAGTGACTTGACAGTGACTTGACAGTGACTTGACAGTGACTTTACAGTGACTTGACAGTGACTTGACAGTGTTTTAACAGTGACTTAGGTAGAAGAGGTGTGGGAAGAGGCGGTGGGGAAAAAGAGGAAAAGCTGAGAATTCAATGAGAAAGCTAACCTGGTCTTCTCCGGGAGAAGCTGGATGCTACTGTTCTAGCTAGTTTTCCTAATATTGCAGTGTCTAGACAATCTCACTAGGTTAACACATAGATTCCGAGCGATCTCATTTATGGATCTGCACTCTATGAGCGATTTGGGGAGCGGTTTGACTTGCTTTCTTCTTTGATCAATCGTGTACTTAGCAGCCTTCGGAATCTCGCTTTGCTCGCAGCTTACGCTTGCCGTTCTTCACTCGCGGACTGTTGCTAGCAGCACAAAACGAGAGCCGCAAAAGCCCAGAGAGCTACTGTTCGAGAGCGAACCATTTCGAACCCTGGTACTTAGATAGTTGGCGACTTCCTTTAATGCTAGCATTTCAGCAGTAATCAAAAAGGAATGAGATGTTCAGTATAGAAACCAGCCAACTAAGATTTGAGGAGTCGAGTCTTAATATTTTGAGTCCAACTTGATTTATTTTGAAATTTTTGATACGATGTTCTTCATTTCTTTCAGTGTACTCTACTGCGATGATCTTTTGGCTGCTCCTTTTCCTGGGTCTCTTTCTGCCTGTGTCTTTGATTCGCTGGCTTTTGGTCTTCTGCGCTATGCGCCGTAGCTCCCATGAGAGAGGCTCAAGATCATAACATGACCTTTTGACTGGCAGTGATTTCAACGCCCACGCGTTTTTATAAGCCAGCGAGTGAGCAACCTAGGCAGCCAGCCAGCCAGCCAGCCGGCCAGCCAGCCAGTTGTGGTTTATGTATGTTTATGGAAAATGGGTTATGAGATATTTCTGGCTGCCTTTTCTATTTGACCATGGGAAATAAATTTCTGATTGTAGTTGGCTGTGTGGTAGGTTGGTCCCTCGGTTAATCGAGTTCGAGGACGTTCTGCATTTTACACCTACGCTGAAGAGAGAGTAAACTTGTTGCGGTGCGGTAATTGAACTCGGCTAAAATCAATAAAACAAAACTTGATTTAATTTATGCAACTGTCTATTTTCGTGCACTGCATTAACCCACTGCCCAGACACAGGGCAAGGACTTCGCCCCCGTTTGTTTACCCCAAGTTGCCAGGACAACGACCAAAGCCAACATTCCCATGCAAAACAAATGGATTTTCCTGCCATGGTCTAAAGGAATGTTTAGTGAGTGGTAGAAGTCGCTGGGGTAAGGTCCAATGAACTGACATGATAACCGGACCGGAAGCCAGACAAACTCATCGCTTGCTGGACCTGAAGAAACAGCAATGGGCTAAGGAGCGAGGTGTGTGTTTGTTTCCGGGGATTGTAAGATTTTGTTAATGGAGGAATTTGTTTATAGAGGAAATTGCCCGCATGGATGAGATGTATCATCATCATCAGCATACTTCGTCCACATCGCACCATAAAATAAAACGCACCTCCATACGCACCTACTACTCCAATTTGGATTTGAGCTCGCAACAAACGTCCAGTCATTCGAGAAATCCGCTACCACCTCCCCCGCCTCCACCACAACAGCAGCAGCAGCAGCAGCAGGATTATATGAATCAGCTGGAGCGTTATATAGAGGATTTGGATCAGGAGGCCGACGCTGACTATGAGGATGAGGAGGATTCGATTTATAGGCGCCATCGAAGGGGTAGCTATGCGCTGGGTATGCCGACCCGACAACGCTATATGGAGCTAATGCCAAGCTCCCTGCAAACGGCCAAGGCACGCCTACAACATCCCCTACAGGTCACACAGAGGCTACGTAGTCCCAGCTTACCCGCCATACGACAGCATAAGAAGTCAACAAACATCATTGATCCCGGCAACCTGCCGCCTGCACCATATCGATTAAACAACCCGCAGGCCAGCCAACCTGCAGTGGCGGGTTGCCAGGAAGAGGACACGTCGGGCTATCTGAGCGACACGCCCAAGAATACACACACCCCGGATATTTGGTTCAACGATGGAGCCAGTCAAAATGAGAGCATAAGTGGCATGGGTAGCGCTAGCCTCAAGGAAGACTCTAGCGTTGTAATGGGTGGCGGTGGGGTGAATGGACGTCGCCTAAGGCGATCGATACAGGCAGCTCCACCCCCGCCGGCTAAATTGGTTGTGCTGAAGGGAGGACGTCGTAGAGTTTTGGGCCAGGGTTATGAGCCTTTGGCCAATGATGGATACCTAAACGAAGGGTGAGTAGCTGGAGGGGCGCTCCGCGTTACTTGTTTTTTTTATACCAAGGTATGCTTTCAGCTCCTACTATCTGCCACCCAGTTCATCGAACCTAAGTCGCGATGTCTCCACGTCGAATACGTATCAGGTGCAAGGGGATTACTATGAAAGGGAGAGAGCACGCTGGGCCAACTACAATAATCAAGAGCATTCAGCTGGTGTGGCTCCTCCGCCAGGCTGGTTAAGTCGTGGCATGCATGATCTGAAAGATAGCGAGGATGATCTACAGTCCTTGCAATCTTCTTCCACCTATCTGCGTGGCCAGAATGCGCCCCTAGATGCACACACGCTGGCCGAACGCATAGACAAACGTCGTCGGGCGGCCGAGTATCATAATGCGATAAAGAAACAGTTGCAGGAAAGAGAATTGATACGAAAATGGGAGCTGGAGCATCGTCGCCAGGAGGAGCAACAGGAGGAAGAACGTCTGAGGCATCAAAAGCAATTGGAACAAGAACGCTTGGAGTACGAGCGCAGGCAGCAAGTGGAAAGGGAGGAAGCTCAGAAGAAGAAACAGCAGGTGATGCTAGATGCCATAGCCAAGGCTGAAGAATCAGCACAAAAAGAAAGACTAAAGAAGCGTAAAACTAGGGTGGAGCAGCAGCAGCAGCAGGAAGAAGTTAACCCTAAGCCGGAGCTATTAAGAGTGCAGTCGGTGGAGGAAGAAGAGGAGGAGGAGGAGGAGGAAGCTGCTAGCTCGAATACGCCACGTCAACCCCCTCCCGTTGTGACTGAGGAGAAGGTTTTAATAGGCACCCCCATCAATCTACGTCGCACCATTACCAAACCCCTCAAACTACCCTCCCAGGAGACTAAGCCGCCGCCGTCCAGCCAACAACAACAACACTCATTTCTCTCGGAAGACAAGGAAAATTTGGCCCTTTTAATGCAGCCAGCTACGCTGATACCCCTACCCGTTACCAGCGATATTTTTGGCTTACAAAATGCCATTGGGAATCTACAAATAGCCACCTACTTTGTGCAGCCCACACAGGCACCACCACCACCACACAGCTCGCCCGAATCCCTAACCAAGGCCACCATGACTCAACGTACAGACACCTCCATTTTTACCGAAGACGGCTACCAAGCCGAGAAGGAAGAAGATGAGGTGCCAGAGAACTGCTGCTTTTCACCCGATTCTTTGGAAGTAGAGCCCAATAAGCTGGCACTGATGCCCCTTTCTTTAGGCGAAGAGCCCGCACCACCACCACTACGTCTAGAGCCGCATCAAACCGATGTGGAAACTCAAACCGAGTTGCCTTTGAATTGTGATTTGTGTCTCTTTCATGACAACTTCTACAAGGTTCTGCTCAAGCGTGAAGTCTCCACCACCACCACCACTCAAACGTCCAAGACTCAAACTCAACCCGCTCAAGAGTCCACCGAGGCGGAAAAGGATCATGAGACCACCACCACAACTACCACCACAACCACCACCACTTTCAAGGCCAAGAGCAAGGATAAGGAGAAGGAGAAGGAGAGGCTTAACAAAAAGCAGCTCCCCAAAGACAAAGATGCCCACAAAATGGACGATCGTCCCAAATGGGGCGTAAATCGTCCCGTAGTTCAGTATGTCAAGGCCAGCGATCGGGATCCCTTCTGCTTGCGTAAAAAGAAGCATCATGGTGTACACACACACAGCACCGCCAAGCCGCCACCGCGCTCTCTGTCCATGGACTCGCGTCTGGATAGTGTGACAGTGGAAGATCCCGAAGTGAACTCCACTCTATCCGTGGCCGATCAAGATGAAGACGAAGAGGGTTTCCTGCTGAAGGCACGCAACGTTTGCACCGAAATATTGCCCATCAAGACCGATGAGAAGGGACGCATTTTTTTGAATTTCCGCGAAGCAAGTGCCATCATGAATGAGGATGAGATCAAGGATAAGTTGAGGCAAAAGTATTTCAATTTCGGAAGAATATTGCCACGTAGAAGCTGGGCATCGGCCACACAGCATGGTTTGCCCTTCAGTGCGGTGACTACGGCTCCAACGCTAACGACTACAGTGGGCGATTTGAATGATGATTGAAAAGTTATTGATATATATTTGTAGTATGAACCATAACCCAAAATATATAGACATTTATAACCGCACTGAAATAAGCAGAGTGTTTCTTTTCTCCCAGTTGTGGAAAAACTCTACAAAATTATTCCACTCACATTTTTGGGGCGCGAGAGACATTCATAAATTATCCATAAACTAAAGAGACACCAAAAAAGAAATGCACAAATTTATGGACATTGATTCAGTTAAAATGCATTGCATTTCATTAAAAACAATTTTTTTATAGTTTATGTGATATCCGTTCTGGAACTGCTGCTAAGGTGGGCTGCAGTCGTCAAACTAACTGAAAATCAATTCAGGTATGCCGTCTGCATGTTAAAACAAAAGAAACAGTTGCACCCAGCAGCAGCAGCAGCAGCTGCTTGGAAAATGGAAAATGGAAAATGATCCTCAAGTGACCGCAAAAGCGAAGTAGAAATGACAAATGAACATTCTGTTTTGGGTACAACTGTCAAACAATTAGAAAACAGTTGCAAAATGTTAACCGTTTGAAGTTGATCTGCTTAAAGTGTTGATCATCATTAATCATGCAAAAAATAAAGTACTTAACGGTTTGGTGAACAAGAACCCTTGTGATCGATTTGAATTTTTAAGTGGAAACGACAATAGGGCAACCATCTTCGAAATGGGATTTGATTCATTAGTTATCTGTCTGTCAGTTTTTTTAGTTCAAGAGGGTTCTCCACTTTCGAGTCAACGGGTTAGGTAAAATCAAAATCAAGGCAAATTTGAGATGAGTTCGTGAGATAAATGTCTCAACTACCAATGAGAGGCTACTCTAACTCATAAGTATGCAGTTCTTGGCAGAAATTTTGGTGACTTGACGTAACCTCTTCAAGGGCTACAGAACATCGAGGATAGAATGGCTATTCAGAAAAAAAGTAGACATATTTTTAATCTTTTTTTCATGGTAGAGTAAGCCCGTCATGAGCTTGAATATTCAATCTCAACTTGGAGGATATTCGACACAACTCAAGCTTTTTAGGATTGGCCCATGCCTTTCGAACGTGTGTCCTTCCAAATGTTCTTATGTCAATCTGTTTTAAGATTACCCCGGGATTAATGAAAACTTTTGTATACCCTTGAAGTGGGTATACTAAAAATGTGCAGATGTTTAGCATTCAAAAACTCGGATCCACTCAATCTTTTTTCTGATCTGGGCAAGAATATCCGAGATTACCCTTCTTTCATCACCGTTTGGGACTGATTCAATTGTTTTTTGAATTTAGTTAGAAATCTATATATATAAAACAAAGTACACCACTTATATTTCAAGAGCGGCTGGGCGAATTTTTCCGTCGCATAAAAACCAATCGGCCCAAAAAGTTTCCGAATATTTGCAAAATGTTTTAATAAGGGTAAATAGGAGGTGTAGGCCAATCAGTCCAAAAAATTTGGTAAATTTCCTATGTTTAGTAGACTGGTCCAGATTTCAAAAATTCTGAAAATTGATAAATCTCCTCATGGATTCTAAAAGTTTGACACGAATAAATATTTTCCAATTTTTTTTTTCGAAATTTTCGTAGTGGCAAAAGGTCTCTGAAAATCGTTAATTTGACATAAGCTGAAATTTTGCACAGGTGTGTTTTTTATGGTCCGCTATAACATAAATTTTTATTTTCCGCTTACCGCGCAATTATCAACTAGATCCGATAGAGACGAATGCTCTTAAAAAAAAATTGTGCGATAACTTCTTTGTTTGTGATGGTACCTAAACCAAAATTTCTACATATTGATTTTTGACTGTCCTCCATAAAATCAGTCAAATTCAGAAGAAACACATAGCTATTTGACATCAGCAACCAGATGGATGAAAATTTCTTCTATGAATATAATTGCATATTTATCAGCTCCCAATATTCCCCCACAATATATTTAAGTTTCAGCACAACTGCAACATTTTATCAAGTAGCTGCCCTGGAAAGTGATGCTCTTGAAATGAGAAAAACTTTTTTGCATTTAAAGGTACCTTAATGAAAATAAATTTTTATTGATTTAATAAACTCCCCTATAATATATACAAATTTTAGGATCATCGAAATGGTTAATCATGGATTTTTCGTAAATTTCTCATATTAATTAATCAACAAAAAAATTACTTGAATTTTCGTACTATATTTGTTGACATGAGTATGAATATTTCGAGCACAGCGCTTTAGACATCCATCGCGTATGGTGCATTGCTTCTGGGGATCGAAAACGTATTTTCCCAAATGAGTTATCCACTAGAGAAATTATTATAAGTTCTATTAATTCATTTGAAAGTAAATAGACGCATTGTAGAGATCGAAAATTCTAAGAAATGACGAAATTTATTCAATTTTATAATATGATTATTTGTGAACAGATACAGTGCCGTTCAACTGAATAGGTTTGACTTTTTTTTTAGTTTTGAAACGTTGTATCTCTGTAACAAGCACTACGATTTAAGCGAAATAAATTTTGTTGTATAAAGAAATCAGTCATTTGTGAAATACCAAAGTTTATGTTCTGTTAGTTTTGTTTTTATATCATTATTATTGTTTTTTCAAAAACATAACAAAAAATCGACATTTTTTTTTTTGCTCAACTGAATAGGTTTTACCACTAAAACTATTAAACAAAAGTAAATAAAGCAAAATTTCAAGGCACTGGGTAACTTTAATAATAAAGGATACTATTTTAGCATTATTTAGTATTTGGAATGCCCACCCTTGTTCTTAATTATTTCAAACATACGGTTTGGTAAGGAATCATAATATTTTTCAATTTCATTTAATGAAATTGTTGACCTGACTTTTTCAATTGCTTCAGCTAGGGTCCCAGAGTCACTCAATTGTCTTTCTCCTTCATATACTCTCCTTGACAAAAGTCCCCAAATGTTCTCGATAATGTTAATGTCAGGGGAGTAAGGCGGCCACTCGAGCAATTTGACGTTTTGGTCTTTAATCCACTGTTTTACAACCCAAACGGTACGTCCATGGAATATGACCATAAATCTCCGAAAAGTGGGGATAAGCCTTTTTGTCTTGTACACATTTGCGTTCATATTCGAGGTGACAAACTGGAGCTCGCATGTTCCATAAAACGATATGGCTCCCCACAACATTACTCCACCTGCACAAGAGTGAAGACGACTTAAAAAACATTCTTCCTTTCGCATATCGTGGAAATAGTAATTATAGCCATCCGGTCCATCGAGGTTGAACTTCTTTTCGTCGTAGAAGACCACCGTCTTCCACTCCTTGTTCCACGTCATGTGTTTTCGAGCAAATCGTTGTCGTGCTTCCTTACGAGCATCATTGAGAGGTGTTTTTTTTCTAATTTTTAATCTCTTCAAGGGTTTACGCCGCATTCTTTCATAATTTTACCAGCAGAAAGGTGGGAATTTAAGGCAGTTCGTAGGATAAGTCGCCTCTCGGTTGCTGTTGTTGCATACTTTTTTCCTCCATTCATTCTTTTTCCATAGTCTGCTTCATTACGGAGAAAATTACTCACAACGATTTGACTTCGACCGATTTTCTTGGCTATTTCATAGTTTAAGCCAAATTCAATATAGCCTATTATTTGACCTTTTCAAAATCGGTTAAAGGTTTTCCGCGGCCCATTTTTACAAAAAACTGATAGCAGTTGCCTTAAATTTTGGAATACAAAAGAATTCAACTCTTTTCAATCACGAAGTCAATCGAAAAGTGAAGTCAAAAGTGTCAAACCTATTCAGTTGAGCCAACAAAAATGGAGATTTTTTGTTATGTTTTTGAAAAAATAATAAAAATGATATACAAACATAACTAACTGAACAGAAACTTTGCTATTTCACAAATGACTGATTTCTTTATACAACAAAATTTATTTCGCTTAAATCGGAGTGCTTGTTACATAGATACAACGTTTCAAAACTAAAACAAAAAGTCAAACCTATTCAGTTGAGCGGCACTAGATAATGGTGAAGATCAAAAGGTCCACAAAATCGCGAAATTTACCAAATTTAAAATAAATTTTAATATGAGCATAGATTGTCATGCAGATTTGATAAATGGCAATTGTAATGAAAGCTTCACTTCTTCGTTTTGTGTCTCAAATGCTAAAAGGAGCGTAGCAGCTCGCCCCGGGACAGCAAGTATTCATTAAAAAGAAATCAAAAAAAAGAATCACTAGGTAATGTTTAAGACCATTTTGAACAACGAGGTCAGTGTCACCCAGTTCTTTCCTTTACATCCGCTCATCATCTCCCTTTCAGATAGAGATAAGGTAAGGTAAGTACTCCGATCACATGTGTAACATCCTCATTTACGCAGGTGTTTCATAGTGCGCTTTCTGCAGCATCTCACAACGAGCGCAATAATTGTTAAAGATGATTTGAGTGTCGCTGCGATCATAAACTGACTTTCACCTTTGCGATTCAGTTTCTGGTAGACATTTCTGAACTTACAGTTCTCTCTTTCTTGGATCACGAGTAAAATAAGACAATCCAGATTCATTTCAACATTAAAGGAAGCAACTGCCATGCTATTTATTTTTCGAATACTTGAGTTCAACATTAGCTGTTGCGTTGCTTATCTGAGTTCTCATATGAGTTGACTCTAAATGACCTCAGGAGTTAAAAGTTGGCTGTCAAAAAAATCATTTGAGAAACTTAAATAGGATATGTTTCATATTATCAGAACATTTTGAAGCTTCTCAGATTAACTATTACACTAGCTGAGCGACGGGAACACTGAAAAGTGAAATGACAGCTTTACTAAAATCATCTCTGCTACCAATTTGAGCAGCAAATATATGAATTGAGTTTAAAGGCATTTTATGTGGAGCGATAATAGGCTCGTATCTAAATAAACGGCGTAGTTATTATTAGGTTATTATCATTAGTTATTAGGTAATAAATTTCGGTATTAAGTAGTTTGAAAATTCTTAAAATAATCGTCCTTTGAAGTCGCTCACAAACTTTCTGTAGGTTTGAAAACGGTGATTTTCGTGCTTGTCAGGATGAGCTGATTTAAAAACAAAAATTCATCCATGTGTAATTAATCGAGGCCATAAGTTCAAGTTTCTGATAAGGTGACCCCTAGATATTTCAAATTCTTTTGAGTCTATAAGTCGGCGCCATTTGAAAACTATTTGTGTGCTCTAAAGGTTCGACCATGATCGCCTTTAAAGTTTAAACACCAGGACTTTCGCCTTTTGCGCATTTAATTGCAAACGCTTAGACCAACTGACTAACTGACATCAATCCACAGTCCGAAAGGGCTTACCATAGAGGTCTAAAATTTAACATCAATTTAAAATAGGTATGTAGAAGCGCACTTTAAAAGAAAATTTTTAAAATTCTTATCCGAATTGTGTGAAAATACCAGGATAAATAGTTTAAAGGGGACAGTTTAAGTTGATAGACTTTAAACATTTATTTGTGGACAAAGGCTCAGAACAGGTTCAGCTACTCTATCATTTGTGGTTCTGTTTAGGGTTCAAGCTCAAGTTATAAATATCTGAAATCCTTGTTCGATCGTAGTTTGCAGCCCAGCTTTTGCGCGATTTGTAAAACAAGTTAGCAAAATAACCGAACTAGCAGTTTCCCGACTTAAGAAACCCTCACACAAAATTGCTCGAATAGTTGGAATGGAGATAAAATTTGATCATCCGATTGAAATGCAGCCCTGCTTGTAAGCTAATCTTTTTTTTAAGCTGATCTAATTAAACTCGGTTATTAAAGATCGATGAGCCCAATAAATAGGAACATAATTATCAGTTTTGGAAGAGTCCAAACCAAATAAAATTCTATGCCAATATTTTTTCCAATTCTTTTTCTTTCGACTTTTTAATTGATTTTTTCTGTTCTTCTGATTTTTTCTGGAAATACCACATAGCGATATCTGATTCTATTGGCCTGCAATCTTTAAGTCTCACAGACCATATTTTTTCCAAGATTTGTAAGAAACTATATTTTTATCTCTGGATGGAAATTTTTAAACAAATGAAAACTAGAACAGAGACGTTCAAACCATATGCAACCCTCGAATCTAACCAGTATGAAATACTCAAACAATTTCTTTTCTTCTTTGTTCATACCACAGTCCGAAGCAACAACACTTTTGTATGTATTGACCACAGTGATGTTTAAGGTAAATTTCGTTGTTATCTTATTAACGATCTCATTTTTGCTATTCCTTAAGGACTGCCTGTCATGACATCAAGACACGTTAAAGATGCTGAACCCTTTTACACTCACGCTCTCATCTCGAATACCAGCTCAATGTCACATCTAATGGTACTTCCATTAATCACTGACTGCTTTGATTTTGGCATACGTTCAAGGCGTTCAGAGCAGCCAAACAATTGCCGCCTCACGTGACATTGGAAATTGCAGTTTCTGCCTCCAGGCCAAAAAAAAAAAAAAAAAAAATAACACAAAATTAAATTCAACATGCAATTTTTGTGCCGCGAAACTAGAACACGAATGAGAACTTTTTTGTGTACATTTGCCATTGTGTTTACCCAAAAAAAAAAAAAACAACACTGCACAAGAACCTAAGGTCAATTTTAATACTCCAGAGGCATTGAACTTGTTGTATACCGTGAACGGACCCCTCGCCTTGACTTCATTCTTAGGGAGCTAGAAAAGTTGCATAAGCATGCAATTAACTCCTCAATGCGGCGGCTGCATTGTTGCTATGTGGGGACCAACTAAGCCAATTCCAAAAATCCCATAGTTACAGGCTGGGTAACAACGCACAAACTGCGTTAATTAACAGAAATATGCAGCGCCCACTGGCGGGGACTATATATACGCTCGATACTTGGATACTGGTAAATACACGCCCCTAGAAACATAAAATGTTGTTGTCTTATGCTGGGTAATTTATGATTTTTCGCATAAATTTACGCGAACGCTCGTAAAAATGCGTGAAATACGACATTTTGAGTTCTGTGAAAGTGTAACAAGACGAAAGACTGGAGGCTGGCGACTGGATGAGGTGCCTGAGACAAAGCTCCTACCGTGAACAATGTGGCAACATATTTGTGATTTGTTGCTTTCAGAGCGCAAAGGTGGTTTTGGGCAACAATGTTGCTAATAGATGTTGCTGGTCGGCCACCACACTAGGCAAATCGAATTGGTTGAACAAGCTGAAAAAGGATCAAGAACTAAGTTAGAGAGCCGGAAGAGTAAAGTTTAGAAGAGAATATGTAGAATTGGGTCAGAGAAATCAGATCTCTATAGGCCTAAACTGATAGACTTGGCCAAGCACTTTTGTTTGTTAAAGTTTTCTTCACTAGATTGAAACAGATTGATTTATATATCAGTAGCAACTGTACTTTACATTTGATTTGTATCTGACAAGAGGTAGGGAGTGCCACAGCTGTTCCCAATCAAAGGGCATAAACAAATCATAACAATTGTTTGAAGATCTCCACACACA
The DNA here is from genome assembly GCA_037044535.1 of Lordiphosa magnipectinata. Taxonomy (NCBI): domain Eukaryota; kingdom Metazoa; phylum Arthropoda; class Insecta; order Diptera; family Drosophilidae; genus Lordiphosa; species Lordiphosa magnipectinata. The sequence continues at coordinate 22,871 of JBAMBO010003178.1, read as the reverse complement.
GACACTCACACACACCCAAACGGCAGCTTGCCAACAATTTATCATCCACTAAACAAGGTGAGAGACTCCCTCAAAAAGGACTTCACATTGTTTCTCCGTATCTTTTGTCTTTTTCTTTTTTTTTTGTTGCTGGGAAGCCTGAATCACTCTGCTCCGAATATAAATGGAGGTGTGCGCCATATAAACATTAAATTTTATTTAGATGAGAATTTCGTTTTTCGTCGTCTTCTTTTATTTTTTTTTATGGTTGTGTCCTGATTTCCAACTGTGCTCGGGTTTGTTTTTTGTTTCGTTGATGGACCTCTATAAAAAATGAATTAATGCTGAATATTTCAATATTTGATTTATTATCATATCGTAAATTCTCAACGATTCTTGGATTCTGGAAACTCTTGTTGTTGATTTTCCTATTCCTTGACAACGTTTACCCACTTGATTAGCACTTTCAGGCGTTTCGTTGTGGCCCCAACGCTAGTTTAGTCCAAATAAAATATTATTTGTTTTGGATTTGTTTCTGTGTTTTGTTTCGCTTTGTTTTATGTGTCGAAAACCAAATTTTAATAATGTTAATTTGTAGCGTTTCATGGGATTTGAGATTTATGATGATTTTTTGGTTTCGGTGTAATTACATTTGTTAACCAAAATAGATAGAGAGGGAGACTGGGTGTGGCTCGGTTTGCAGGGAAGCCAAAAGGTGTGAATTGTTTTCGATATGGGGCTTTAAGTTTTGGGCTAAATTTTGAGACAAGCGATAGGAAAGTATCTTAGAATTAGCATAAGCAATTAAGGAATGGGTTAATTAAGATATGAAGACTAAAACTAAAATAAGTGAAGACTCAACTGAAACTCTAAAGAGCCCCGGTTGCAAGCAAATCTTGAAATTTTAGTTAAGGTTGAAAAAATTGTGCGGGTAGGCGCAAAATATCAATTAAGAGCACAGATAATCGAAATTGCACCAAAGTAGTCAAACACTCGATGCCCAGTTGAAGTTTAAGGAGACTTAGAATTTTCGAATGAATTGTTAGGATGCCATCAACTTGACCACTTTACCGCATATCGGCACATATATAGTGTGGCTCAAGTACCAAGATATGGAATTGCATTTGATTTAGCTCTCAGACACAATTGGCTGTTTTTAGCTTAGTAAGGCTAAAATATATTTTTACTCGTGCTGAAGATTGTGCACTTCTTGAAAAAGTTCGCTTCAACGGTTAGTGATTTCGACAAAACTTTGCAGGTCAGCTTAAAAACAAATAATATTAACAATGACCGAGTTTAAGAGCGCGAATATTGAAAACAAAAAAGTTTTTCTCACTAACACCCATTTTCCGACATAACATTTCTATTGCAGCTACAAGAAGTAGTCATCCGATCCGTTCGATTCCGACATATTAACAGCGTTCAGTTCGCTCTGCTCACGTCACTGACCGAAAAACCAAATATAAAAGGGGCCTGGGCTTCCCGCAACCGAATGTGTTCTGTTATCGCGCTCACTGTTAAGTGGCTGTGGTTGACCACACAGCACTAATCGGTCTGACAGCAACCGAATAACAGGCCCAACTCAGTCAATTGGTCTTCAATTGTGTGCTTCTCGAAGACCAAACTCTCAAAATGTTATTTGAAAACGTTGCAGACTCAAGAGTTCCGCCAGAGTTTAACAAAAGCAGAGAGAGAGTCTATACGAAAGAGAAAGAGAGAGCGCATATAGTTAGTCGCATACATTCATATCGTTAGCCGGGCCTAACACACCGATGCATACATACGAAGAAGACCTTTTGAATTCGGGAATTGGGCCAAACGGTCCCAAAAAGACCTAAAAGGAAAACAATCAAAAAAATGTGTTTCTCTCAAATAGAAGCAGAGAGCGTAGTTAAAGGTTGTATCGGTACCTCTTTTCAATGTTGTCGCACGAAAGCTATCGTTTTCTGACAAGGGCAAACGGGGGACCGATTTTTGCGACCTCTGAGAAATATACAGACGGACGGACAAAGTTCAATAGACTCAGCTCGTCATGCTGATCAAGAATATATATTCTTTATGTGGTCGGAGATGATTCCTTCTATGCGTTGCAAGCTCCTGGGCAAACCGAAGTGAAATTGAGAACAGAATTGTATATTGTAAATAAATTGTTTAGCGTTAACAGCTCACTAAGTATAGGTTCCATTTTTTGTGTCTTTCGAAGTTCTAATCAGTCGGATCATATCTAAAGCTAGGATTCTGCATCATGTATATTTTCGATCAGCGGCTCCCAAGTTGGTCGCCAATTAAGTGTACTTAGTGAGCATAACACAAGTAAATAGGACGTTGGAGCTAAGGCTTGATAATAATTTTTGAATGATTTAATGGCAAAAATGGATAATTTTCATTGAAAATACTGGTAAAAGATCAAAACATGGAAGTGTTAGATCTATTCCTTAAAAAATATGGTCTTGTCGGCTTATATAATAGCTCCCGCGCGTTTTTTTTCGACTGACTGTTACCAAGCAAGAGGTTGTGGGCTTGAACCTCTATTAAAAAACACTTTCTTTAAACAAACGGTCACCTTCACCAGCTATTGGCGACAGCTGTGGGGTGAGAGCCATGAAAAAGATTTTAAAACAGTGCAATTCGGATTCGGCGTTAAACAATAGCTCCCTATATCTAGTGCGAATATTTCAAACACAGAAGCAAATAGTTTGAGAGAAGCACGGCTTGGCCAAGTATGGTTTCTTATTTGGGATCTATTTTCATTAAAAAACTTATTTAAGAACAACAAAGTCACAGAATTCGCTCAATATTTTAAATTCATTTAGAATTAACGATCTATCGACCTATCGATTTTTTGTGGACTCGATATATATATCGATTTCACGGCTTCGAAGCTCCGGTTTGTGTGTTCAAACCAAAACTTATCAATGGTTAAGGTTCAGAAAAGTAAGGTTCGCGGGTTTTGTCTGAAGGTTTTGGTTCGAAACCAAGTTCTGCCCATGTTATTCTATTTGACATTTTAAATGTAAAAATTCCATTGCAATTTAACTGTTTAAAGTCTGTGTCGAGTAATTGGTTGACTGCTTCTTTGATCGGACAACAAAATGTTTAAGTTCACCGAGAATAAAATTGATATGAAATGGCAGTCATTTACACATTTTTTCATATAAATTTTACTCCGATATGACTAAGATCAAGGATTAAACCCACGCCTCCCGCACAGCAGGCCCACACACTACCCGCTGCAAAACACCCGGCCACACTATCATAAGCTGTCACAGCTAAAGCTAAGTAAAATACTAAAAGTGACATTTCTTTTGTTTTGGGACAGTGTGACCAGATTGTAAAATGTATGCATATAATGTGTTCACATTGAAACAATTGGACATAAATAATAGCAAAGATATTGCCGTGGAAACGCCCATCAAGGTGGAGGATCTGTCTGGCTTGGTCCAGCTCGTATTACACTGATCGCCGATGGCTGATTCGCGGTTGCCGTTGTCGCACTGGAGGCGGAGGCACTATTATGACTACTACTTCTTTTATTCTTAGCGATAGTTATTTTAGTTTTATTAACTATTCTAGCCAAAGGTAAAGCCGGCGCCGGTCCAGCTGCACTCAGATTGTGGGTGGACTCCTGCTAGGTCGCCTCCTCTGAAGACGTCTCCTTGTTGTCCTTTTCCTTGGCCGGTATCTCTTCGAGCGAAGCCACCAAAGCGGCCGATGCAGCTTGGCCGGTGAGGCCAAGCAGTGGATTGGGCTACGCGAATCTTGGAAAGACTTGCTTTGAAAATTGCTCTCAATCATTGATAAGAAAATGATTCAAATTGCATCCTATAAGGCTAATTTGTGTATCAACAAAGTGCGATACCTCTTCAAATAATTATAATTCATTATTTGGGGAGCTATCGGTAAAAACACAGTAAATACAGATTTAGTATTCTCGCCAAATGGTGCCAAACGTTTTGTGAGTTCTTCAAAACAGAGGGACAAGTTTGCGTAGAACAGACAGACGGACGGACAAAGCTCAATGGACTCAGCTCGTTATGCTGGTCAAAAACATATATACTGTATGTGGGCGAAGATGATGGGCCAAATTATAATACACTTTTCACGTGTATAAATATGATATTTTTAAAAGATCATTTTAACCAGCAGATATTAATATGAACCCTAACTTTTTTTTCTGTGTTGGAAAAGCCAGTAAGGGGGGAGCTTTAAGCGATTTAACATTGATGAGTTTTCCAAAACATTAAAGCATTGGATTCCGACGGTCCTCTATCAATTTCAAAGAAGGTTCTTATATAAAGGACTTGAGACTCCAGCACCAAATCGACTAGATATTACACAATCAATAGGCAGCACGCTTTGTTCGGCTTAAAGTTCGGTTAACTGTAAGAAAAACGTCGGAATTCCGTTCTCCAACCGGTTTGAAGGCTCATTTTGCTATTTAATATTATTTTTTTTGATAATATCGATAATCCAAGTGTAATTAGTAAATTTATTCTTAGGAGATATTGTGTCGATGCAGTACCAAGTTAGAGTATAATTTTCAGCTTTGATACCACCTTTGATAAGGATGCCAACGGACCCAGGGTAACCATAAGCGGTATCAATTTTGTTGCTAAATTCTACATTTTAGTTTGATAGTATAGAAGGTTGAGAAAGAAATAAAGATATACAATCATAATAAAATATACAAGGATAATACCATGTAACAGCCAAAGTTTAAGTACTCTTGCAGTTTGATAAACTAGGAATCTTTCACGGTCTCAGTTGTCTTGCTCTATCTCTCACTCTCTCCCATTGTGTGCTGTTAGCGTTTCGCTAACGAATCTTTGTTTGCCTTATTATTTTGTATCTGTTCGATATAAAACTCATTGGATTAATATATAGGCTTTCTCAAACCACCTCCACTGATCTCCCCAGCTTTTTACATCTCTAAAATACGAAAGATGGTACGGATCGTGGTACATATGCTGAAACCCCTTTAATACATTAATTTCCAAGTAATCGATTATTATACACACAAAAAAATGTTCGTTTCAGATTTGTTAAACTAATAAATAATCTCGTTAAATCAAACCTTTTCAATAATCACTACTCCAGCACGTTTCTACCCCCTCCCACCCTACATGTTCACACCTAAACAACTTATCTCCTTGCTCCGATCAGGAAGTGAATTCTTAACGGTGTGTCGTCCCGCATTTGATGATGGAAAAACGAACAATCGCACAACAATTGACAAGGAACCCCCCAGCTAGTAGCCAAAGGGACAATCGGTAATCGTATTAATCGCGCGTCTGAAACAAAATAGAAATTAATGCACAATCCTCAATACGTTGTTAGTAATGCCAGGAGATTACGATCAGGCCTAGGACTCACGCACACGCAAGGACATTAATGTGTCAACATGTGCCAGTTGCCAGTAGTTGGTTTGCTTTCCTGGTAGCCAGTTCTGATAGCGATCTACACACAATTTCGTGCGAATGTCAACCACAACAATGTCAGCATAATGAGCAGAAACGAAAAGAAGCAAAGAATTAAATCCCCTATGGAAATGCACAAAAGTTCGAAAAGTTTTTAATGTCTTTTTGCATGCTACATAAATCTTTTGTAGAAGAAAATTTCAGTTTTATTGCCATATGCAAATCGGTTTTCTTTTCTCCCTCTGACCTTCAACCCTTTTGTGCGTGTGAGTGCTAAGACAAAAACTGCGGTTGACCGCGAGCAGAAGAAGGGTTCTTCGGGATAACTTGATTAGTGAGAGGAGACGCGTACACATTATTCTTGATTAAGTCACATTAATTATGATAATGATGCCCCGATGCGAATCGCAGCACAAAAGGCAATCGTACACATTAAAAAAAGGCAATTGAAATGGGAACAGGATATTGTCTAGGAAGCGGAGCAGGACGTGTGCAAACCATAAAAGGAGGAAAAAGTGTGATAAATGTCAACTTCCTGCTCAGCATTTCGGACACGCTCGCTGCCTGCCTGACTGCCTCATGATGATGATGATGATGTCTCCATCTGCGGGGACAACTAGATTTTTCTGCTTTTTTTTTTTATTTTGATGCGGAAGTTATCTAATAATTGAGATGTGCGTTGTCTGATAATCCTTTTAGGGAATTAATCAAGTGTGGCCATGAAAATTAACAGAAAGATGAGGCAGCTGTTGAGGGCAGATGCCAGAATTGGTTCGAAGAATAACATTGCCACTACCTAAATGTAGAGTTTCAAATTTTACTCTTTATTCATTGCCAGCTCCGAAATTCCCAATTTCAAGTTATCCATAGTGTTTCATTATCAACTTGTTCTACCTCATTTCACAAGGCAGAAACAGCCAAGGCGCAATTTGTTGTTGTCAAAAGTAGTTTGGCTGCTTCTAACATTTTTTGCGTATAAAATTCTAAAATGTATAAAATTGTTTAAAAATAAACTTTCATCCATTAATAATTTTAATTGTCTAAATAAAACAAAAATTGTATTGTATTAATTTAACAGAGTGAAGAAATAAACAGTCAACATAATACACAAATACTATTCAACCTAGTCTCCTAGCCTACGTTCAAATTGGTAGCATTTTGTTTAGAGTCGCGGCCAATGATTATATAATACCACCGAGAAACAAACTGATAGGAAATGGAAACATACGTACGTAAATATACCTAGTAGGTAGTTATTCAAACAAAAAACATTGTACATTTAGTCCCATAACAATGCATTCATTCCCTGGTGCTATGTCAATTTTTAAGTAAAATAGAGAAAAGTTAACTTCGGCTCGACCGAAGTTTATATACCCTTGTAGCTAGTATAATTTATATAAATTAAGGAATTAAATAATTTTCGTCGAGCATTCTTAGCTGAGCTATTTCCCAAACTCAGCAATAAGATGGCGCCTCTACTTTGACCATTTGTTTGCCAGTTAGTTATATGGCAGCTATACGATATATTCATCCGATTTTGACCAAACTTCCTTAAATTGTGTGGCAGCTGATAATATTCACAAGTGGAAGGTATAAAGACGCTACCATTGAGAACAAAAAAGTTTTTCTCACTAGAACTAATTTTCGACCGATAGTTCCTATGGCAGCTATAGTCCGATTTGGATTATACTTCGCAAAATTGTGTGCTAGCATATAATATTGATTAGTAGCAAGTTTGAAAGCGATAGCATTAAAAACCAAAAAGATTTTCATACTAAGACTTTTTTCAGACATATCTTTTGTATGGCAGCTATACCATATAGTTGGCCGATTTTCATAAAAGCATAAAAAAATTATAAATACGAGGTTTGGCGACGTTTGCTTTGAAGAAAAAAGTTTTTCTCACTAAAACTACTTTTTCGACCGATCGTTCCTATGGCAGCTATATGCTATTGACATCCGATCCGGCCGGTTCCGACAAATGTGCAGCGTATTTGTACCAAAAGGCATCGTGCAAAGTTTGGTTAAGATAGCTTTAAAACTGACGGAGGAGACCCTTAATGTCGCAGCTCGCATTTGCTCACGAGTTATGCGCGCTCATCTCTAAATTTCTCTCTCTCTCTCTCTCACTAAGATTGCCTCTGTTGAACGGAATGCTGTGGTTATCGGTGTAAACTGGCCGTTTTTTGCTCATAACTTGAGTATCGTTCATCAGATCTTTATCAGCAAATCGATAAACAATATCGACATCTAGATTCTCTAGAAGAAACGAACAATCTATCATCAAAACCGTGGAAGATATGACGTTTTTTCCAAATTGCGGTGGCGAGAGGGGGCGTGGTAAAAATTGAAAATAAACTTGATCTGCCTGCAAGTATAAGAAATATATGTCCCATACATGTCAGACCTCTATCTCTTACCATCTCTGAGATCTCTCCGTTCATACGGACGGACGGACAGACGGACATGGCTATATCGACTCGGCTGTTGATGCTGATCAAGAATATATATAATTTATTGGGTCGGAGATGACTCCTTTTGGCTGTTACATACTTTTGCACAAACTTAATGTACTCTGTGTACCTTTCTCAGCCAGCCATATGCGGAGCGCTCCGAAGTAGGAGTAAAAAGGGACTCCCAAAGCAGCAGCTCGAAGGAGCGTTTCTTGAGCATCCCCAAGCAGGAGTGAAAATGTGTAATGGTCGTCGCAATTTTCAAAGCATTTCGCAACATGACTGTTTTTATAAATAAAAACCTTTATTTATATTTATGGGCCCCTAAGACTCATCTAGCAGCAAGCCAATCTATCGATTAGCAACCCTGAGCTTGCAACTGTCCGGCAACTTTACCAAAGATGGCTGCCAGTTCCGCTCTCTTTCCTTTTTCATTCGTTAAGTCAGTGCCATCCTTCGACAAATTGACCTTTTTGTTAATCCATCGTTTTTATACAACAACACAGAGTGCTTATTGTTGTTATTTTGGTGGTCTGAACCTCCTTTTTGTGTGTATTGGGAATTTGATCGAATTTAAAAGGGTTAATATTGAATGTAACTCATATCGAACATGGCCCTAATGTTATGCGTAACCTCCAAATACAATAGGCATAAACAGTATACTTTGGAAACTGTTGACGGGCTTTGGGGGCCAATTTTAAACATCCCACCCACTGCAGCGCAAGGTAATATTAGCCAAGGAGCACACAGGAGTGTTGTACGAGTTTAGCGCTGTCCATCCTGGTTTAATTTTGGTTTTCCTTCGGCAATCATTTGTATTGGAATCTTGGCCAGGAGCACGCAAAAGGTATTGCAGCTCTGCCGGGCTGCCAACCACTTGGGGTTGGCATCGCCACTGCCAGGCCGACATAGCAGCGCTGCCATAAGATCGAGGTAGCAAGTCGTAAGGTGTCGCAAGCAGCCTAGACTCTCGTTTTCCAGATGTGTGTGTATAGCGAAGGAAAGAGCAAATAAATAACACTTGCAAATGCGGGTGTAGGAAGCTGTGTAGGCGGAAAATACCGGAGTTAACCGGCGTGGACAAGCGAAAGCCAGCTATAAGGTTTCCCTTTGGTTTTTATATGAATATAAGCGGTTGACCTAAATTGAGGCATCCATAATGCTACTCTAGCGCATGAAACAAATGAAGTCAACTCAACCCAACAATTTTCTGGAATCTCACACAACATTTTTGTCACGGTCATAATTGGATCGAAGATTTAGTTGCCCCAGATCATGATTTATATAATATTGTAACGTCCCCAGCAGCAGAATCGGGTAACTGCGCCTTCAGCGACAGCTTCTACTTTGTGTTCAAATCTCGGGTAATTAAAATATTATGGTGATCGCAGAATCGTACTATGTACGCACAAGCAAAGTATCGACTAAATTGCATAGAATCCAGAGTTCCCAGTCTTTTGGGTTGAATGGACTCCGGTTTAAAATGGAATTAATAGAATTATAAGTTAATTAAGCCTATCGCTAATCTATTCCTGAAGACAAGTAATTTTCCTGTTTTATTATCTCTGGAAGGCTTTGTTAGTATATAATTTTGTATATAATAGATAGTGTTTGTATATAATAGAACCTGGGACTATTTATATAATTAATATGTTTGATGGTACTAGAGTTGTGTCTGCCAAGAATCCCCCCAGCCGACTGCTTTGCTAGCCCCTATTTACGGGTCCCGTCCGGCAGTCATTCTCTAGTAGGGCCGGTGTTGGCCATATACGCGTGTGGTCATTTCAGATATGGGTAGTGAAAACAAGTCTGTTTGAAATAGCTTGATGCCTGATAGGACTCCCTCGAAAGGAAACTAAGAGCTGACACCAATATACCTCCTGTTCGTTACAAAGGGACTCCCAAAGCAGCACCTCGAAGAAGCGTTTTCGGAGCGCTCCGAAGCAGGAGTGAAAATAGAGTCCTAAAGAGCACCGCATCGTATCATTGAGGGAACACTGAATCCCTTTATGTCAATTTATTATCGTGTTGATGTTTCTTTTGTTCAATAATATCAATAATATTTATTAATTTAAAATTAAATTAGGAGCATTTTGAGAAACCGTAGGGACTCCTCTTCGGACTATTATCGGATCAACGAAACCAATCCCGAAACACTCCGTCTAGGTTATCTTTGGATGATTTAAGGAGTTCTTTTCAGAAAGCCATAGGCTAATAGAGGAGTTCGGACGGAGCCTTTGTGGGTTATCTGAGCGAGCATTTTGGGATGCCGAAATCACTCATTTCAGGAGTCCTTTAGGCACACTTTTTTCATATATATTGAAAAGGCATGCTCCTTTGGAACACTTTGCTGAGCCTCCCTTGGAGCTGTCGCAGCTAATATGAGCATGTCGTCGCTTTCTGTTTTTTTGAATTTCGAATTATAATTGATATGGTAGTCATTTCATTATATCATTTTTGGGATCATTCTGAAACGATCATAAAATTCAAATATTATAGATTCTTATATAGCATGCAAATGATAAGAAACGGGTCAAGATTCGAAATTAGATTTCCTTATATGAAAGAAAACTTACCGATTAGTATACGTGGAGCGAACAGTAGATACTTCTTCTGCACCAACTGGATTAGGGCCTAGTAACTCGCATATTGAGGTGACCATACAACTGATCTCTACTCAAGTACGGGCATCGAGAAAAAAATTTATACGAAATGACAGTCATTTCCACATGTTCTCATGTTAAGATTTTGCTGCACTTTTATCACTTTTTCAACTGCATATAGCTTTAGTTGCAAGCAGACCCTGTAGAGTTCAGCAGAAAGCCTACTGATAAAAGGACCGCAAGTTTCGTGAAACAGTACGGAATCGGCAACCTGCTCTTTTTGTGGTTACCTCTCAGAACTGTGTCAACCAAAAAACTCACTTTTAAACTCAGATATATTTGCCGTTGTTAATTTCAATGAAAATTACTTGACACTAACCCAATGACCCAATGGACAAGTTACATAGTTTTGTGCTGTTGTTGTTATTTAGTTGGTTAGTTCTTCTGCGCGGCGTAGGGAGGGTAATTATAACGCTAAATTTGCCAAGCCACGACCATTGTTTGGCTTTAAGATATGCGCACTTAGATAAACATTTGCCTTAAGACAATGGCAGCAAACACAAACAACAACAACAACAACCACATCAACTGACAAAACAAGCATTATAATTATTTTCATAATAAACTTGACAGAATTATAGTTTTAAGCAATTAAATTTGGAAAAAACTCGTCACAATTATGTGAATACCCCGGACTGCAACAGCAACAGAACAAACAAAAAATAGAAACCAAAATGTGCAAACTCCAAAGCATCCAATTCAAGGCCAAAAGTTTAAAGAACATGTTTCGTGTGCTGTGCTGTCAATAATGACGATGATGAGTCGCTGGATCGGTGGATCTCTCGCATAATTAATGACCAACTCTGGGCCAGGCGTAGTCAGTCAAACTCGCGCTTCATCTAACGCAAAAGAAACGAATTTCTATGTGTGATTGATAACCCACAAATGAGGCAAACCTGATTTTTCTGTGCTCAACTTCGTGTTTGGGCCCGCAGGAGTGCCTCGGACTACGACCACGACTACTAGCAGCTATATCAATCAAAAAACGAGTACCAAAATGCAAAAATAAATATTCAAATTTCCAGCAAGTGCATTTTGGATAACCTAAACGGGTCTTTTTCTGCTTTTTGTTTCCATTTTTTTTTTGTTTTTGGTGGGAACTCGAATTCGAAATTCGTTTCGTCTAATGTGTGGTCCTTAGCTGGATTTTAATTAACAGCTCAACGGTGAAACTTTTGGGGCCTATTAACATAGTCTACACAATAAATGCACAGTGAAAATTAACACGCTTTTCAGTTCACGCTTTTCGAAAGACGGCAGAGAGACCCACCGCCGCGTTTGTCATTCGAAATATGCAAATTAATTTCTTCGATTTTTATGGAGTTTCAATCTCATTTACTAAGTTTTTTTTTTTTTTGTTTGTCGAACTCATAATAATTTTACGGGTATTAGATTTATGCGGAAATGTTATAAACATTTAAAATTTTTTTGCTTGTGTGAGCTAATAATTGTTGGAAGATCAGGGCACAGTGTTAGTGGAACGAAAGTAAATGTTTGTAGCTGGGTCTAAGCTCTTAGGGTTGAAAAAAACATTCGGTTAGTTTTCGTATATTAAAATAAGGATTTTCGATATGAATTGCTGGAATGTTTACCATGGTTAAGACTTGGCAAAGAAATCCCAAAAACCCGGAAAATGTACAGTTCAGACAAATTAAGGGAAGGTTGTGACTGCCAGCTCGCATGTCTCAGCTGACAGCTGTTGCTCTCGAGCTCCGCTCTTAACTTAGAGCAGCGTTGGTCAACGAGAGCGAGGCCAAAAAGCTAGAGTGTGTTGAGCCAGCTCCGATCTGACCGCATCGAAGGCTAGCCAGCGGCTGAAGGCCTGTTTACTCTCTTGGCCTCAGCTTCTGCATGCGTTCGGCTCGTGTATGCGTAAATAGCAAAATGTCTTCGGGCCTTGGTGGGTGGCTTAGAGTCAAGAGCTGTGTGTAAAGAGCTGTGAACCGTTGCTTACTCCCGGCTCTCAGCTTAGTTCCTATAGCTGAAAGACTGCATGGGTCTTCGATCTGCGGCTCTCTGCTCTGTGCGAGAGTCGAAAAGAGCCTGAGCGATCATATCCGAACCCTGCCCATGATCCACTACCCAGAGGTAGCACATTATGTAGCTTCGATATTCAAACATAAGGATGCTCTTATGAGGGTCTAGGGTTCGTATAGATTACCTTGGTACAATAAATGTTTAAAAAGTTTCAAAAAATTGCTCAACAAATTATATAAATGTTTTATAAAAACGCAGGATTCTGCTAATTGGGAGATATGTAGACAACACAAGTGTGAGTGTTCAGTACCCTCATCTATGCCACTGGATGATTTAGTTGCAATGTCAGCCTTGTCATTTCAAATTTATTCGCTACATTTTTTAGCTATAACTTAGAAGCTTCTGCTTTATGAAATAGTCCGTATTTTCCGAGTGCGATTCCATACTGTTTTAACATTGACAGCAATGACTGCATGTCGAGCATCATAAAACGTGACTTGAGACTCAGTGCATACAAGAGACAAACCGGCCACTTGCTCAGAACAGCATTCAAACAAAAACTCGAGACAAAATCGAAAGCATTGCGTCGCCAGTGCGCGAACGCAAGTCAACAGACGAATTCTGTTTACTGACGAGAAAATTTTCACCATATAGGAATCGTTCAGCAAACAGAACGATAGAGTGTATGCTGTGTATTCAAAACAAGCGTCCGAACTCATTCCGAGAGTTCAGGGAAGTCACCATCCGCCTTATGTAATGATTGGTTGGGGAGTCGCCTATGTTGGGGTTATTAAGCTCCATTCATGTGAAAAAGGAGCGTATCAATCCGACGTTTTGGAAAAGGTTTTTGCAAAACAAGCCGTGGACCATTCAACAAGACTCTGCTCCTGCTCATAAGGCAAAGCGACTCAAACATGGCTAAGAAACTATGTACCGAACTTCATTTCTACGGATGATTAGCCTGCTGGTAGCCCAGACCTAGGCTATGGCTTTCTCTACTCGACACCCAAATCTTGCGTCCTTAAAGCACGCCCTTGTCCGAGCAGTGGCCAATTTCTCAATGCTTGAGGTGCGCACTGCGATCGATGAGTGGCCAGAGAGACTTTAGCCTTGCTGGAAGGCAGAAGGCGGCCATTTCAAATAAGTTGTTCTACGATTTGTAGCCATTGAGTGACCGAATAAAAAGAAGAAAAAAGTTTTGAAAAATATACATTAGTTTTCATTTTAGGTATTATAATTTTGCCCAGAAGTTTACAACGCATAGAAATATTCATTTCCGACCCCATAAACTATATATATTCTTGATCAGGGCGACGAGCTGAGTCGATTGAACTTTGCCTGTCTGTTTCTACGCAAACTAGTCTCTCAGTTTTATAGCTATCGAGCTGAAATTTTGCACAGAGTCTTCTTTTTACTACACGCTGATAATATGGAACCGACCGGATCGGATGACTATATTTTATAGCTGCCATAGGAACCAATGGTCAAAAAATGGGTCTTAGTCGTTGCCACTCGGCCATTATTAATATTATATGCTTTCGAATAGATTTGCAAATTTTGGTCAAGATCGGATGACTATATCTTATAGCTGTCATAGGACCGATCGGGCGAAAATGGTTCTTAGTAATAACTTTTTTTGTTTTTAATGTTAGCGTCCTTAAACTCACTGATTATTAATTCTGTATGCGGTCGAAATCGGAGGACTATATCGTAAGGCTGCCATAAGACCGATCCACAGCGGGCGAAACGGCCATTCTAGCGCGTCGAAACGTTTTTTTTTTTATTGACTACCGATACTTTGATTAGCTTATAAAAGTTTATCTTAAAGCATTCCGATATATATCTGAACACCTGTGAGCTATCAACCACAACATATGTTTTGGCAAGTGCACAAATGTCTAAGTCGCCTTGAATCTATTTTGGAAGTGTGAGTCCGTGTTGTTTACAAATTTCCAGTATCACCTGCTAATATGTGCTACCCTTGCATTTGTTGGACTTTTTAGGCGCAATGTCAGCTTCAAAACAAAAGCTTTTTTTAGTTTGGCTCAACGAAGATATCCCCACAAAGAATTTTTTGGCTCTGGAAAACTATTTTTTTATATAACAAAACCTGAAGTAAGCTGGACCGTATCGAAATCTGAGAAAAAATTGCGAGATTTTAGCAATGGGCTTGTTCAAAACGCCGATATTCTTCAAAGCTATGATGTATTGCGATCATCGAATATCAATTCGTTGTTTATATACAGATTTTCTTTATTAATATCTTATTTTCTTCGAGAAAGTGCAATTCTTAAGAAGAAAAGACTAAAATAATTTTGTTCAATTTTTTAATTTTTTTTCTAGATGTTTAAAAAAGAAATTTCGAGCGTTTTTATTTGAAAAAATTATTTTTTTCCAATATTTTTGCTCTTTGAATTCAAACTACTTTACCGATTTGAAAACAATGTTTTGCGATTTTATTCCTAACTTTAGGAAAAAAAAAACAGATTGCGATTAGCCCATTTACTTTGGTAGATATAAATTTCGTTTCGCTAAATTGGCCATTTCGTCCACTGTGCGATCGGTCGGAAAATGAGTCTTAGTGAGAAAAACTTTTTTGTTTTAAAATTTATCTTTCTTAAACTCGAAGATTGTTAACTGGGGTTTGATAATTTATGGATGATCTACTTTTAGTAATTGTACCATTGTTCGTTGCAGTAGCCTATACTAGAGATAGGCGCGGACCCTTGAGTATTCTCGACGGAAATCTGGCTGGGTAAAGATAGTGTGGCTTTCGACAGAATATTAAAAAAATCACCACTCTTTTGCAACCCAAATTCTCCATTTAGATAACTTTGAACTTTTGGGTATTGTTCATAAATATTTCATCTCATTTTGGCATTCCTTTGGAATTCCACATTTCTTTCTCGATTCCCTTGATTTGATTTGTACAATTCCAAAACAGCGCATTGCTCATAAATTTTATTATGAACTCCAAACCTGGAAACTCAACTCGACGACTCTCACCCCCGTTGAGTCCGATCTCAGCGATGCTCATAAACAACATGCAGAAATTACTTGTTTAAAATTTGTCACACCATTAGTAAAGAGAGAATAAGCAGAAACGAATCATAAAAAAAAAAAAACAACAACCAAAAACGAAAGGACCTCGCTGGTCTCGGTTCAGACTCAGGCCCAACCTTGTTTGCTCTTGATTTTATCAACCGCAAAACATCTACTCAAGTGTCAGTGTCACTTGGCACAGCAGGCGGGCAGACTGGCTGGCTGGTTGGCTGGCTGGCAACGCTGGAGTCCCTTGGACCAACCCAGGCGTTGAAAAATGAAGAACAGACACCACAGACAGTTGTCCAAAAGCCTTCGTCGAACTTTATTCCATATAATGAAAACACCCTCAACTTAAGTGCATAATTTATAACGAAACCATTCGGCAAGACAATGAAGAAGGAGCCGAACGAGCTTGCTTAATAAATTTCTTAATAAAACATGCGAATTCAAATGCATTTATCTAGATCAGCCAAAAGCGACAAAATTTAACGCTCATACCATTTGTCAGGCAACGGACTCTGGGTAGGGCATAACACTGGCGATCTTCCTGAACTCAATAAATATTTTGACTTTTGACAAATGGCAAGGGCACGGGCAGGGACAAGGACAAAGGGCGTTACCCATAGCCATAAATATAACAGGAATGAAAATGGTAACAATAAGTGGAGGTTTTTGCGAATTTGCAGAAACAATTTTGATTGTGTGTTAAGTAGGTGGGTCAACCTAGGCAAACATGACAAATTGTGGGGCGGGAAAATGCGGCCAGGTCACTCCTCTGCCCAGACTGTTTAAAAATCGATAACAACTCATCAACTTTATGACCCAACGCATTCCCATCGACATTTTGTGGCCACAAAAATGAGATGCCTATCGACCTGACGCTACATATTCATATAGCGCTTCATTATAGTAAATCATAATTCTCATATTGGGTCGTCTGCTATGTCTGCTCTCTGCATGAGCTCCACATTAAGCGGCTGGAGAGGGTTGAGCACCGACCACACTTTAAACTATTGAAATGTATTGCTTAAACGGCGCTGGGCTGACAATGTGAAGTGTGTGGGCCAGGTCTAAGCGCCATCAACTTTTCTCTTTTAGACATAAACGCTGCACTTAACTATATAATATTATGGGCTATGAGAGCAGCGCTAGGAAATTTGAAGCCCGAATTCAAATATACGGTTTTTTAATCTTTGTGATCGTTGATCGTCAGCGAAAAGTCTTCTGTATGAAGTTAGAGATGGGAAAACAGTTTTTTGTTGCACTTAAATGGGAGTTATGAGTGTTTTACTGGTGAAATAACGTTAAGCTGCTTAATCACGAGAAGGTCTTGACTGAGTTTTTGAAAAACACATGTTGCTTTTTGTGTACTCTCATAATCCAATTGGTTGGAAATGATTGCCAAAAACATTATCAATATTTGTTCATTTGGTAATTGATTAGTAGATTTACCCCTATCCACAAAATTCTTAAAAAAATATCATCCATAGACCGCGAATTACCAAGTTTGTGCTCTCTGGATCTTTGTTCATACGAATTAACGGATATGCCTGCATTGATATGAGTTCAATTTGAACTAATAGAGGAAAGCTAACTTCGGCTCAATTGAAGTTTTTATACCCATGCAGCTCGTAAACTGTATAGGAATAAAGGTTTTGAATGATTTTCATAGAACAATTTCATTTTCGCTTTAAATATGTCAGTTGAGTTATTTCCCAAGTTCAGCAATAGATGGCGTCACTATAGTGTGGCCAGTTGTTTATATGGCAGCTATTTGATATATTCATCCATATTCATTTCTGAAGCAGAAAATATTCATAACTGGAAAGCTTGAAGACGCTACCATTGAAAACAAAAAATTTTTACTAGAACTACTTTTTCGACCGATCGTTTCTATGGCAGCTATATGCAATAGTCAACCGATCCGTCTGGTTCCCACAAATGTGCAGCGTATTTGTACTTAAACACTTCGTGCAAAGTTTGGTAGCATAGAAACAATGTCATTGAAAAATAATGGGGTCAAAAAATCCATTCCTTAGATTTATTTTTATAAAGAGCAGAACACAGCGTCTTTCATTTTGGAAAATCCAAATGGACTTGTTTATCTCAGGTCATTTGAAATAATCATTAAGATATTCGAAGTCATTTATAATTACAGGTGATTTCTTCTGAAGGATGAAAGAGATGAGAAATATGCCTAAAACCGAAACAAGTTATGCTAACTTGTCTTTCGAACTACCCATAACTCGTGGTTATTTTTTCGTGCTCAGTTGGGCACGGAAAAAACACGTATGTGCAACTGATTTGCTAAAGCAGCTTTCGAATGTATAACATATGTTTTGGAAGAGGTTCGGCTTAGGCTCTACCAGGGACGCAAACCGACCGAGAATTAAGCGTGGTTCAAGTAGGTTTTAAATCTCCGAATGGGTTTAAAATACGGTTTACGGATCAAAACAAACCGTGGATACGTTTCGGTTCAGTGGATCACTCTCAATAATATTTTAAAAAAGAAAGTATTGTATTAAAGAACGGGCCTGGCCATTGTAAAACCTAGAAGAACACGTATCAATAGCTTTACATCTTCTTAATTTTGCAGTAGAAAGTTCATCCCTTGACTTTAATAGATTTTCCAGACTATTCAAGAAATTCTCACAACATAGAAAGAACGCAGTATAATGACAGATTTGCTTTGAAAAGAAAGGACAATAGCAGGAACTGGTCAGAATCAGGGAATTACTGGAACATCCCACTCGACAACCGTTAACAAAAACGGATCCGTTTTCGATGTTTTCTTGAAGTTTTCTCTAACAAAACTATCGAGAATCTGTTCCGTTTTCGGTCCGAAAAAGTATTACCTGTCGCTCAGCTTGTGGCAGCAAAACGTAAGTTGTCGATACACGTTTTCGAATCCGTTCTCGACACTTTCTCGACAGCGAAAAAGGATCGAAAACTCAATCGCTTCCAATACGTTTTCGCTATCGAGAAAGTGTCGAGAACGGATTCGAAAACGTGTTGTAAACGTTTACTTTCGCGATAATTGATAAGAATGTTTTGTTTCATTTCATTTTGTTTCCCATTTAAAAATTTGTACTTTTTGTTAGTTTTGTTTCTTTATTTATATGAATTTTGGTATTTGACTGTGTCAATCCACATATGCAGGAGGTGACCACAGTAATGACTAAAAGAGACCATCACCTGGCCGAATCCTTTTTTTCAGCTGCCTTCTCTTCCTTCATCGAACTTATAAACATATATCATGGAGGCTTAGAATTAGCGCAAGCGTTCATTCTCGGTGCTAGCCAAATGATTCTCTACCAGCTCGCGTTTCCCACGTCTGTAGGCTAGCAATTGGAAGAGCTTAAATAACTCTGTGCTCTCGGTCCTGACCTCCAACAAAGCGCAGCTGGAAAATTAAAATAGTCATAACTAGAATTCCCTTTTCAACCGTATTTTACGTACCTCGCCTAGAATAGTATTACCCGCATAGCTTGGACACCGAACGAACTTTTTCGCTCTAAATTTATCAACAAATGAGGTGGCAACCAATGAATAGCTGTCACAAACAGAAAAAATAGATAATCCGTATGAAACCCGCTTTTCTTAAGAAATTTGGATTTCGTTGTTAAGAGAAACTACCGTAAATGTCGTAGGTCCGATTACATACGTTTATTTGTCGGGTGGGATGTAGTTCCGATAGTTTGCTGTTCTTTAAGAGGTACTTTTTCAAATTTTTCAAATCCAATTACCAAAGTTAACCTACTTTTGATCGATAGAATTAACCGAACTGATTTTCAAACATAAGCTGGTTCGGCTCAAGAGCACATATTAGGGGTCGGTGACGATTTGTGTCGGTTCGGTTCATAACAGTTCCACTTTATTTTAGTATTTGGTTGCGTATTGTTACCTCCTTAATGTTATTGGTATATACCGTTATGTACCGATTAGATTTAATTGTGGTCGGGTGTGGCGCACCGGTAGTATGTGTGGCTGCTGGGAGGTTGTGGCCACCTAATAAAAAAGTTTTTTTTCTTACTTACCTTTATAGTAAATTCACCTTGGCCTATCCCATGGGATAGGAGCTTATAATTCTGCCGGCGTCGCAGTCGACGTATAGAGAGAGAGAGAATACGCGTGTTCTATAAATCAGAGTTCCCCGGCGATAGCCCCTGGGCTATAAATAGCACGCTCGGCTCTTTTAAGATGTGCGTGTTTGTTGCTCATGCTGAAATGTCAACATGTTTACTTCGTCTTTCTCTGCTACGCACACAAGCTCAAAGCTTGATTGTGTGAGTTTGGACACCACTGCTCTAAAGAGACTCTCTGACGATAGTGTAATTGCAAATCAAATATCTCCAAATCAGAGTTGCCCAGCCATAGTCCCTGGGGTCCGAACGCATTCGGTAATTCACACGTATAAGAGCCGAATGCTTGCCGAAGTCATTTATTATTGAATGTCTGAAAGTCAGTCACAGTCAGCGTATCCAGACAATGCCTTCCGCGGCTGCATATTGCCTAGCAACACAGATTTAAAGCATTAGTACATTTTCTGACCTTTCTTCTTGGGGAAGCTAATGGCCACCAGTTCCCCCTGGGGGGCGAAGACATTTCGCTATTTCACTGCTCTAAAATTTAGAGTCTAAATCAGTGCCGGCCAAACGGAGAGGACAAAAAAGTGTGCTTGGGTTGGTGAACAAGAGAGCTCTCTCCAGACTACAGCCGTTTTACCTGCAATTCAGTGTTCACCGATTCACACAATCACGAGTTCGGCTCGCGTTTGTGTAAAAACACAACAGACTTCGGCACCTGGCCGAGGGAATGACCCCCACTTGATGAAATAGAACAGGTGCTATTTGATAAGAGATTCTCTTTAGAGACGTTTGACGACCGACGATTAAGAGATATATGACAAATGTAAAGGCAGCTTAAGGAAAACTTTGATAAAAGAAATTTCCGTTCCAAATATCAGTTTTCAAAAAATTTTAAATTTCGCTTCCAATTTCATTTGGATTTGGTCCTTTAATTGGGTTACTATCAGACATATCAATGCCATTTAATAGTAAGTGCCATGGCAGCTAACTATTCTGCATTACGAAGACCGATACAGATTTTGCTTCAGTTTTTCGGTCTTTCGTCTGAGCATAGCTGTGTGAATGTTTATTTAAGATCTCTGTCGGGTTTTCATAAAGTATTTCTGATATTTTGTGATTCTGGTACGAATATAGTTTGCATCCACAAGAAGTTTCTTTTAAGATGTTCAACATAATCAAGCAGGAGTAATGCAAGGAAATGCGTTTTATTCATTGCCTATTTCCATAAATTTATCGCAGAGGCGAAATGCCTAATATAACGAAATTCAAAGTAAAAGTGTCGTGAAATTTCATGAATTTTCATGGGTAAACTAAGGTAAAGTTTTTCGCAAAATTTAAAGATGTCCCCACAAAACTCCCAACTGCAAGGGCAAAGAGATTCTCATAGAATTCAATCCGTTGCACCTCCACTTACTTCTCCTCCTTTTCATTTTCACGCTGTCATCCCTAGTTGTGCCACCAAAAGATGCCAATCAGTTGATTCTCAGCTCAGCTTCAGGCTTCCACTGTCCACCCATCTGTTCCATCTTTCAGCTCAGCAGCCAGCCTCGTTACCTCCAAAGTTGTCTCATTTTCGTTTCGTTTTTCGTCTGCGTCTGCGACATTGACGACTTTGTTGATAATTTTGATTTTATTATGTTAATAAAATGTTATGGTTTAAAATGTTCAACATTTCAGTCAGTTGGAGACCTGGCGTTCCATCTCCCATCACCCAGCTGGTGCAGCTGCCCGGTGCCTTGTCCGCTTATGTCGTCTGTGCATCATAACTCATTAGTGACAAAATCTCCTCGTGTGGGTTTACCTGATTTCGATAATTGTCATGTTCCCTCTGTTCTCTGCTCTGTTAATTGGATTAAATATCCCCACCGATCTACACAAACAATTTTCGCAGTAGCCTGGAAACCGAAAGAAATCTTCGAAATGAATACGAAATATGCACATTGATTTGAATCGTTACTGTTCTCATTTGGGTTCAGTATCTGTTTTGTTTTTTTCGGGCAGCAGTTTTATGGCCGGACAGTGCGCCTCGTCTGGTTGGGATGGCGCTGTGTTCGCTGTCATGTTAATAACATTCGTAATATGCGTTTTAATTAGTCTCCATGCCCTCCAGTCTCTGCTCGATTTTGTGGGGGGTCTGCGATATGCTGGGACTGATTAATGCAGCATTTTTGATTATAGATCGCCTACCAAATGCTTGTCTGTTTGTGTTAAGTAGCTCAAAATTGAATGGAAGTTGATTATGATCGAAAGAAAAGAAATTTATGATAGTGTTGGCAATTGGAGTAGCAGATGAAGGGTGGAGAGGGAGAGATGAAAGCACCTGTTAATGAGAAAATGTGAGGCTAGATTTTAGAGAGGAGATAAAAAGAAATTTATGAAGCTAAACGCTACTGACGAAAATGCAATAAATAATATTCGTGCATAATGTATTTCTTTCCTTCAAGCTTTCAAGAAAATTATGATAAAGCAGTATCAAGGATTTTCCCTCCTATTTTTTTGAAAGGTTCGATTACTATTGCAAAATGCTACAGCTACATTTTCAAAAGGTTTCTTCAAATAATTTTGAAAGCGTTAAAGCTTCGGTTCGTTCCAAACCATAAACAAAAACTGTACAAGTGTTTTAGCTTGGGGCTTAGTCTGTGCAAATGCGGCACCCATCTTGCCGTGTGTGAGCCTTGTATTGGTCAAAATGCATTCAATTTCAATTGAGAAAAACAGGGCTTAAGGGTTCTCAGACCTACCGAGTCGGGGTTATTCCAAAAATCTTGAACCTGATCAGCTGATGCAATGTTCGGATCTATAACAATACAGAAAACGCTTATTTCTTTGATGTCTCTGTTAATTTTTAATGAAAGACCTTGACTTACTTCGCATTTTTGTAAGTTTGGACGCATCCTTTAATGTTTATCTCTATTTATAAATCTCTTGGCCTGACTGACTGATTATCAACCCACAGCCAAGACCGCTTATCCAAGAGATCTAAGATTTGACAAAGGCCTTCGTTTCGTTATATAGTCGTGCACTAGGGAAGAAAATACGGAAAGTTTGACACAGAAGTTGGTGCAAATGCAAAAACTTTTGAAACTTTTGAATCGTTTGTGGTGTGAGCTTTGTCCTATTGATTTGATACTTGGGGCACATACTAAACACAAAGAGAGCTAAAAGATGGTGTTCACCCTTTTTCAAAATAAAGAGGTTGATGTTTCAGCTATTTTTTAGCAACTCCATGACAAACACTTTTCCCTATTC